>VCCN01002048.1:13587770-13599788 GCA_006491835.1 Architeuthis dux
TGTGTGCGTATTCATTCAGTTATTCATGTAACCTTTTACGTATAACGTTTCCATGACAGGGCATACATTAAACGCAAATAGACAAAACCATAAACATGTACACTCGTCAACGCATTTACTTATATAAATAAATTAAAAAAAGACACGCCCTCACTTATACATAGAGCGGATAGAGCCATATTTTGACACACCTTTATACTACAACTATCCCATCTAAACCGCAAAAGAAACTAAAAATGAAAAAGTAGGCGATTCGCATTGATATTCGCCAACGGCATTTCCGATATTGCGCCCAAGACAAACACTGATGGCCGCACTTGGCTGCCTCAGGCTCTACTGAGATCACATTTGCTAACATGAAATGTTTGTCTTTTTCAGTTTCCCAATTTCCAGATTCACGTTTTTTTCCTTTTTTTCTCTCTCCTTTTTCTTTCTTCATTTCCATTTTCCTTAATGTTTCTTTTTTAATTTCAGAGCTTTTACTGTTATTGCCCCCCTCTCTCTCTCTCTCTCTCTCTCTCTCTCTCTCTCTCTCTCTCTCTCTCTCTCTACCTCGATATCTTTCACGACTTTTTCCAATTTTCCTCTTCTTTGTCATCCTTTTCTATTTCGCTCTGTATCATATTATTTCCAGCTCTTTCCCTTTTCCCTCTCTTTTATATCTCCTTTCTATCTCAAGTTTTATATCCTTTTCTCTATAATTATTACTTTCTTTCTTTCACTTTCTCCTCTTTTTCCCATTCTTTCTCTCTTCCTACTTCATTTCTCATTCTCTCTCAAACAAAGGAAACCCAAATATGATTGTTTGCCCTGTACTCTACAGGATATTCTTCTGTTTCTGGTACGAGTCTCTTCTTTGTTCATTCTTACAAGCACTATGCATTCTCTTTGGTAAACTGAAGATCCGCGTTGTCTACTGCGTCCTTTAGATTATCAGGAGTTCTCGCTAATTTTACACAAATAAGCTTTTAAATTAATTAACATTTTTCTACTTTTTTCTGGAAAGAAGACACCTTTTGTATATGTGCACATATTAATAGATATTTACATACGTTAAAGAGTAAAGAAGACTTAATTCAGCTGGTTGTGATATTTGCGCTGGTGAGTTTATTTCTTTACTCGGATCAAATAGAAATGGCATTATTTTACACTCGAAGAATGAAGAGAAAATTATACCAGAAAGAGTCTACAGAAAATCTACAAAAAACATATGTATGTGTGTGCGTCCATGTGTGTGCGCCACATTTTTATTTAAATAATCAAAAGTGAAGTCGGTTAGGATATGTTTTTCCGACATATACGGAGGACTTGGGTGGTTTATTTGCGTATTCATTTTCTAATCTTTGACTGATAAAACCTATCAAATCTCTAATAAATATGAATAAAGATGTAAATAAATTCACTGGACCATTTCACGTAAACTAGGAAACGACTTTTTACAAGTGACCAAAATTCCAGATTAGTGGATGCTGTATTTCTTTTAAATTTCACAGAAACAAAACGCTCTCTGGAATAAATTGGAATAGGATAATTGGCAAGTCATTAAGCTCCAAAGATCACAATTCATTTGTGTGTGCGCGTTTTTATCTGTGTGTATACACGTATATACAGTACAATGATAAAATGTTAGCATCTAAATGTATATTTAAAACACTAATTAAGTTAAAAAGATGTGTAAGTCGGATAAATACTATATGCAAAATCACAAACTAAAATAATGCAAGTCTATTTAGAAATATTTTTAAAAAGATACAGTTTTGTGTACGTAAATGCATCTTTTCAATGCCAAGAGCATTTTCGAGAAAGAAAACTAACCAAAGCAAGAAAACCAAAGAATATGCGTTATTTTGAACTAAAGAATGAAATAATTAATTATGGTGGTAAGAGTGATGACATAATGGATAGTAGCAGTAGCAGTATATAAATGATGACGATGAAGCTTACCATCCTGATATCTGCAATAAGGATGTGTGAAAATGACCTTAATAACATTGTTGATGACTAATGTGACAAGAATGACACTTATGATCCTAAAGCTCTTATTGCTTATGACAATGGTGACACTGATCAGTATGATGATATTCAGACAATGATAATGAATTATTCTTGTCATGGTATTTGCAGTAGTTGGGATCATAATGCTGTACGGATTAGAGTGATGATTATGATCATGTTGCTATTAGTTATCATGCTAATTTTCCTAATGCATGAGGTGATGATGATGTTTATGGCGTCAACAATCATAATGAATCATGCACGTGGCGACAAGATGATGATGATGATGATGATGATGATGATACTGGTAGTAGTTATGGTAATGATTTGCGATCAGTGATGGCGATTATGATGATAATAATTATGATGATACAGAAAAGATAAAAAGTAATGATGATGATGATAACAATGTTAGTTATATGAAATGGAATATAATTAAACAATCAGAAAATACAGCCACAAATGGTGCTGATTGACCGAAAATGACAGATCGTTGCTAGAAAACAACCATCAGGGTTTGTTTCTTTTAAAATTAAATACTCCCCTGACAAATTGCAAACGTTGGAGCGATGTAGAGAATGACGATGAGCATAGTAAGAATAATCATAATCCAGATTTGATGGCAATAAATATCAAGGTGTTCATAGTTTTCATGTTTAGCAGTGTTCACAGATTATACTGATGCGGACAGTGACGATTTCAGAGACTCGAATGATAATAACAAAGTAAATAATGGAGAAGATTTTTGTATTGAATCCGATAGATGATATTGACCCTGATGAAGATTAATAAGAAGACATTGAAGAAAATTATGGTGATTATTAGGTTAGTGACAGCAAAAATCATGATTCTCATAGAGGTAACGATGATGTTTGTGGTGCTTGTGGCGTAATTATCGATGTGTGCGGTGAGAAGTTTATTTTTTGTTTTCTTGCGTTGTTGTTATTTTGTACTTGAGATGTATTATCTGCAAGACGTTAAGAACTTTATAAAACAAAACATAAGAGAAGAACATTACAGAAAATATTTTGTAACCTAATGGCTAAGAAATATTTTTAAAACTTCGCTTTGTATTAGTGCATAGAACATGCATGAAAAGAATAAATCTAAAACAAAACTAAGGGAAAAGGAAGAGGTATCTATCGCCATAGCGTTATCATTTCTTCTAATTTTTCGTCTTAAATTGGAAATTTAACTCCGAAAGTCATTACTTTTTTTCGATCTCATTTTGAATAATAATTTTATATTCCCAGCTGCTTGTATTTCGCAATGTAATGTGTCACACTTCAGTCGGAACTAACAAAATATAAACATGATTAGGAATAGACGAACTAAATAGTGACTGGAGAAAAGCTATGTGAAATTTGAAGGTTTTGCGAACAAGAAGGGAAAAGCATCTTATTAAAATGTATCAAGCATCAAAATAAATTAAATTGAATGATGATTCTCATGCCAAGATTATGATTAGTATGCTCATCGCTACGATTATGTTGTTCTAGTAATTATAAAGGCTTATAGTGTTAAAATAAATAATAGTAATAATGATTAAAATTAAATGATTATTGTTATTGCTGTGGTAGGTATATTTGTTTAACATCTTTCCTATCCAGCATTAACACTAGTGTTAAGTGGATTGTCATACTCTACACACTAGCAACTTAATCGTCTTGTCGTCTTCAGCACAAATATGGTTTGAATAGTTTATCCTTATTCCTGTCTTGAAAGGGATTCCCGAATGGTTATGGTCACAATTGTCATGTTATTGTTTTCCATGCTTTGCTGTTATTTCTATTAAAGTTATTATTTTTGCTGCTGTTCCAGTTATTGTTTACATTAGTATTTAGGTGTATCATTAAAATAATTAATTATAATAAATAAAATAAAAACGATTGCTGTTGTTGATAAAATTATTTATACAATTCCTAATTTAACAAATGGGTCTCTTCAAAGTACCTGATCGAATTTGGACAGAGGATAATGATTAGACCATGATGAGAAGAAGGGGGATACACATATTTATATTACGAAATACGGCAAGAATACTAAAAAAGAAAAGTACTGATAATGACATAACCACCAACAATCACAACAACAATTTTGGTATAACAATAAAATTAACGTTATTGTTAATTATGGCGACGGTACTTGACAATGAGAAGATATCGATGATATCAGTGATACTAAGGATAAACATCATAAGAAAGATATGATTAAAAATAGAGTATATACATACATCATTTCTTATTGGATATGCACAAAAATAAAGCAATTTTGAATATTGATTTTGATTATAATGATTATAATCAGAATGACAATGACACAGCCGCCACTAATGATGATATTGTTTATGATCTTAGTGACTAAGAAAAGTGTGTGTGTGTGTGTGTGTGTGTGTGTGTGTGTGTGTGTGTGTGTGTGTGTGTGTGTGTGAAAAAGACAGACACAAATAAAAGGATATACAAAGTGAGTCGGATGCAGAATCTGTGATTTTCTTTTTGCATTTTGAGCGTTGCTATATCTCATTGTGTATGAGACTTCAAACTGGCGTTTTGGTTTGCCATTGTTTTGGGGATAGTAATTATAATACTTTATTGAACATTTGCCATCGGCAATCTTCAGAGTGTATAGAACAAATTTGTCAATTTTTTCCATTAGGTGAAAGAATTAATAATCGAATCGACATTTGTAGATATTCAATATTGTGAACAAAATTATCGGAATAAGAAATGATGTTTTTTATGTGTTGGATGATTCGATACATTAGGATGTTTGGTGAATTGAAACCATGGATAAATAGTTTTACCTATGTAAGTATGCATATGCAGTTCGTTAGGGATTACTCTAATTAATTACATTTACATATATATGCCAACTATATGAAGCATTTGAAAAGATGATACACAACACTAATAAAAACATTGTAGGGAAATAAAAGGACTACTGTCATTATATTCTTCCTCATTAATATTAAAAGACTTGTTTAAAGAAAATTTGCTCTTTTCACAGGCAACAATGTTTGCGTGCTTGTATGTGTAACTACAATATATATATATATATGTGTGTGTGTGTGTGTGTGTGTATGTGTGTGTGTGTGTATTCTTGTAAGTGTGTGTTTGTTGCTGCGCAAAAGTAGACTGATAAAAGTTTGACTAGGTCATCGTACAAGTAGTCAAGTGCCTACATCTTAAAAGCAAGCGCAAATGTCAAAAGCAATTAGACGCTATCATCAGGAATTTCAGGCGTTTGTATATGCAAGCATATTTGTGTACACGCAGTAACTGTATGCGTGTGTGCGTGAGTTTGCTTCGAAAATTTGAAAGTGTCAGGCTATTTTTCTTAAAACTATATTAGTGAACTTTCTGGGGCGTTTTATATGAAAATGTATAACGTTTAATATTCTGTTTTGGTGTGTTTTTCCCTTCAAACTATGCCGGCAAAATGTATGGTTAATGTTGAACGATTCTTTGGAAAAGAATCCGAAAAACACCATTAAATCAATGAATAACACATAAAGACAAAAGAAATATTGAAAAATATCAGTTTCCGTTTGCAGAGAATTGAGTAAACGTTCAAGAAGTATTTCAAATATTCAGAACTGTGCAAAATATACTAAATATAAAATATAACTAAATTACTAAAATATCCATAACAAGAAAGGAAGAAAGATTGATATGGATGAGCTGATCAACAAAAAGGCAGAAGAGAAGGAAACGAACAAGAAAAAAATAAATGAAAAAATTGATGAATAAAAGACAGGCACGGTAAGAAAAAGTACACGAAAACAAAACAATAAAAAAAAAGAAAAACGTTGAAGCTTACGTGGAAAAAGCATAAACCATATGAATAGAGGAAAAGCGTGTAAAACACGAAGAAAAGGAAAGAGTGGCTGAACTGTAGCTGAAGTAAAAGCGCAGAGAAAACTGACTATTCCTGAAAAATAATTTCTCCTCAAAATTCAAGCAGAGTGCGCATGTGCAGCGGCCATATGACAAATGATATGTAATGCATATGTAATGTTTCCGATTCGAGGAGATATCAAAAGGCGACAAGTTCATCAATGCCTTAACAGGCAAAGCGTCAAGTCGTCTGTAGAGTAACCCTGCATCTTATTCAGCATTCATTTTTTGTGGGGAAAATAAGCTGTCTTGAAAATAAGAATGATGATGTTGATAATGATGCAAATCGATCATACTGATCGTTATTAAAAAAGAAGAGGGTGTGAATATGAAGGGAAAAGTGAATAGAGATTCTGATTTGGTAGAAGAAAAGTAGGATGAGAAAAAGATTTCAGTTTCTGTTTGGTTTATTGGGCCGCAGAGGCGGAGGACGGTGACCAAATGATTTTAATGCATGTGCGTGCCTTATTTATTATGAGTGTGCAACCTGATTCCGGGGTGACATCTTTACTTGGATGTAGCGTTTAAAATAAAGTTGTTGTGTTGTTTTATCTAGATCCAAAGATCTAAAATTTGTTTAATCCGCTTGAATGTTCCGCTTGAATGTTCAGAAATGTTGAAGAAATGATAAAATTTTATGCGATAAAATTGATGCTATTAACAATATCAAAATATTGATGATTGTCATTCTTATTTGTATTAAGAGGAATGTCCTGTTGAAAGCCTACGACGGTAAGTCTCCCTAGTGCTCTCGCAACCTTTTCTCAGTGTTGTCACTGCCTTCAGTAATACTGCAGAACATAGTTCTACTTTCTATGAAAAAAGATTAATAAACAGTTTTCTTGTTATTATTGATGAAATTATTATTTTCATCATCATCATCATCATCATCATCATCATCATCATCATCATCATCATCATCATTAATTGTAACTTTATTCGTATTATTATGAGGAAATAAATATCATTGGAATAGTTGGTGGGTAGTGATGATGACAGCTCCCTGGTTGTACTTTATAACTCACACAGCAAAGAAACAATGGTGATGATGATGGTGGTGGTGTTGGAAAAGTACTGGGATCAGCAATCTTGTCATTGGCTTGTCATAATAATTGTTTCTAGTGGCTGTAATATGTTTAAAATCAATAACAAAATGGAGCGAATGCCTACCTAAAGTAAAACCATCATTTTGAAAAGGTTTCGTGCCAGCTTAGCGCTCATAAATGCAGTATCTGCAATGGAGCCAAATGAACATAGATATGCAATGCATGTGTGTAAGCAAGTATAACAATATGCATACCGTGTGTGCTTGTGTGTATAAAATTCTACAGAATGACTATTACGTCTTTCATAACAACAAAAATTAAATCTAAAATCTTACTCAATGTCTTCAAAAGAGAATAGAAATATAATTTTCTCGGACTTAGATGAATCACATGAATCAACTTACAAATTTCATTTGGGTGAATTTATAAATCATTCTCAATATTATTAACACAAGACTTTCCAGTATAAATGATCGATTGTTTATTAATAATCTATTAAGAGTGTATCCTGATTGTGTATTGGTGCACGCACTTTTCCTCTGTATGTGTATATAGATACGAACGTACCTATTTCATGTTGTATTCGTGTTAGGAAATATTCTCTGCTATTGTAACTGTGGGGAAAATATAAACCAAACAATACCAAAAGCAATGGATGATTGAATGTCACCCTCAATTATCCTTAGTTGAAACCTTTCATCCCTTACACATTTCAAGACGACTGGAATCCCTTGTTAGTATTGTAATCTATCATCCCTATCGTATGATGTCTTTCTAATCACTTTATAGATATCAACCGACGGGGAAACTTCTTTAGAATTTGTTTCTTTTCCTTATTTCATTTATGTCACTGAAAATGCTTAGCTGTTGATAGTCTTCTCTTCCTGTCCGGACGTCTGAGTTAAAATCCCGATGCCAACACGTGTTTCTTGACAGCTGGCCGCTGGCGAGAAACACTTTCTGTCTTTTGGGATTACAGGTACGATATTCCTTGATGTGGGCTATGTGAGCGTATGTGTGTGTATATATATCTGTGAGTGAGAGAGGGGAGCGTCTGTGCGTGTTTGTATACGTAAGAGAGAAAGAGAGAGGGTGAGCATGCATACGAGCGCGGGGTATGTGCGAATATGTTACTGTGGGTGTGGGGTCTGTATATATATAGTTATGTTTGTTATGTGGATGTAAGGGAATCCAACAGAATGGCAGATGTAATTTGACAATGTGGAAATGAAAGATTGAGAAAAGCGTGTTACACCACAAACTTATTTATTATCATGAAGATAAGCCTTTATGCATTTCGCCGCTGCAAGCGGCATCATAAGAAGTTTGAACACTGCAGAAAGATGCAACGATCCATGTTGGGATAGTGGAATGGCGTCAATAATGGTATTTGGTTTTCTGTTCCTGATGAGGAAAGGGGGGCAGGTGACCTAGTTTTTGGCTGAACGTTCTGTGTGGGTTTCGAGTTGGTAGGGTGGGGGTGTTTAGATTAGGTGGTTCAGTGTATCAGCTATTAAGTTGATGGGGGTGTTGTGATATAGTGCCACTTGTGGTCATTTCCGGGCTAACACCTGGGCGGAAGTGGAAGTGACCCCGTTGACCTCAAGAAAAATGCATATGCGTGGGTGTGCGAAAACAGGACAAGACACCAAAGAACTGCTGGTGTCTAAAATCGTAAATAACACAACAATCGTGGGCGTTCGAACCCCATAAAAGAAGACAATCGCCGCTCGCTCAGAGCAGAGACAAGCAGAGACAAGCAGAGAGAGGCAGGCAGCAGCCGGGCCTGGAAGGCACGGGGCCAGTTCCCCTGTTGGGAACAGTATGTTGGCCCTCATTATCTCTTTCCCACTCTTGACTCTCCGCCACGACACAATGTATTCTTATGAAATAAAATGTCCTCATGTTTTTATAAACAAGTTTCGAGTCTTCCTTTTTCTGCAAGTTCAGGATTTTCCTCCCACGGACCAAGAGGCTATACAACAGGGGTAGAGGATGTGATTTATGTTCCCTGGGCTCCTGTCCAGATAAGTGGCCTGTGATGTCCAGTCAGTGTTTCTGTGTGTGCCTATGCGTATGTGTTCCTTCTATTGAATAAGGGGGGGGGTTCTCGTGTGTGTATACAGCTAGGTACATTTATGCTTATTTACATATGTGGGTGGGTGTGTGTATGTTTGTATATGGATACTAGTGTGTATGTATATGTGTGTGTAATGTATGTGTCTGTATATGTCCAGTGTGTGCGTATGATATATATCTATATGTTATCCAATTCCTCATACACACACAGAGAATTGGATAAAATATAGGTATGTATCATAGTCATAATTGCTTTCAAAAACGGAATATTTACGATTGAGTAGTGAATCGCGCACAGAAATACGGCCCAGCAGGTATTTTTGCTTAACTTATGTGCAAGCAACCCATTAATGCAACTAACATAACGAAACTGATACAATTCGTTTTAACGCTCCATTTGGATGTTTTGCGTCGTATAACGTTGATTAATCTCAAGTAATGTCTTGATTTGATGGCTATCAACACCAACTGGTCTAGCCGAACGTGGAGCATCGTTCAGCGAGAAATCTTCAGCACGTGTGTTTCAGTCGCATTTTTACATTTCTTAAAATAAAATATACCAATTTTGACAATTATTTAAACTAGACTCAATGCCCTAGCTAACGGAACGAGTAAATTGCTGGAAAAAAAAATGAATAAAATAGATAGATAAGTGATTTAATACCACTCCTTCTTTATACTGATAGAAAAGAAGGGGGGGGGGCTAATGATAAAAAAATGGCGGCTAATGTTAAAAAAGGGGGTTACTGTTAAAAAAAGGAGGACTAATGTCCAAAATAAAAGGGGGCAAATGTTAAAAATAGGGGGCTAATGTTAAGAATAGGGCTGATGTTAAAAAAAGGATGGTGTAGGGGACTACATTTCTAATGTCCCCAAAAGCGGGGCTAATGTTGAAAGAAAAGGGGGCTAATTCTTTAAAAGCAAGAGGTGTGTAATGTTAAAAAGGGGGCGTTATGTTAGAAAAAGGGGGCGTATTGTAGAAAAAGGGGGGTGATGGTAATGTTCTGAAAAAAAATAAATATATATATACATATGTGTGTGTGTGAGAAGAGTAATACCCTCTGCATGGCGGGTCTTCACTGACTGAAACATGGATCTTTTGCTGTACTATAAATATGCAATTCTAATAGGACAGTGACGCCACTGGACACCTCACAGAATCAAACGTTCGATGTTTGGCGTATTTATTTTGCTTGTTTAGAAAGAAGTGACTATATCCAGGTTTTTACACGCGTAGGTAATTTTTGGTGTGAGTCTGTGAATGTGCATGTATATATGTACATTAGTTATATGAGTAAGTATATTCGCGCATGTGTAAGACAATGAGTGATTTTATATGAAAAGTAATCATTGATTAGTGTAGGGATGTGTGCGCCTGGTTGAAAGTAAGTTTTCTTTCACCTTTTCCAATTTCATCCTCTTTAGCTAAGACAAGCTTCAACCCCGACACACCTCAACCAACAACAACACCTTCAAAAACGTTACAACTAAGACTAGTTATTTTATGTTTCGTTTTTTGCTTTTTTTTATTGTAGTTATTCATACGTTTACTTACCTGAATCCTTTTTTCAACATGTAATGCCTTTTTTTCATTTTTTGACAGCATGTCCAACAAACTCCTTTACTTGTTATAAATGTTGGGCTTTGATCATGCCCAGAGTTAACATATTTAATGGGGATGGGAAGATGACCTGACTCCCTTTAGTTTTCATTCTTTTTATCTTCTGTTTTGTTGGACCCATCCAGGTGCTGGCTTGTCCGGCGACAACTTCCCAGGTTTTTTTTCTTTTACAAGGAGTTGAAAAGACGTCGCCGCTGTTTGTGCGTATGTACAGCAGCAGACTGACTGGACAGCAACACAAAAAGGAAATATCAAATTTGTTTGACTTGAATTAATGTTAATCTTATTACGTGTCGTCTTGTTTTCTCACAAATGCTACATATCTATCTATTCCTGCCTGGGGTATCTGTCGTAATGCAGGAATTAGCGAGATGTTCTCACAAGCCAGTTTTAGTTCAATCCTCACTGGGAGCTCCACAAAAATTCTCTTATTCAAAACTAAATGTCTCTCTCGTTCTCTCTCGTTCTCTCCATATATTTATATATACACTAAGCTGGCAAAAGGCCAAATTAAGTAGGGATCTCCTGTTATACCAGACCAGATTGCTAATCATCGTGCAATCCACCCTAATCGGTTTCTCTCTCCCAAAATATGCTTTATCTTCTTGCTAGCTAAACATGTTACTATAGATCATTTCGCTGTTCGGGTATTTGTGCTTGTTATTATTTTTTCGAGTGAAAAACTGACCCACAACTGTGATTGAAAATGAGAAATGATTACTTAAAAAAACAGGGGCGCCGGAACCACGGGGGAAGCTGTGTGCCCTGTATAAAAAAAGGAAAATGTAAGACATACTGAATCAAATATTTTTAATCACCAATTGAATGACAATTTTCTCATAACTGCAAAAACATTTTCACTATAAAATCAAATCTTTTTCTCTGAATTATTTAAGTGACAGATGTCTTGCTTATTAGGCTTAAACATCTTCAAGTTCTCCAACATCAGTAGTGTTTGCATTCATTGCTTTAAACAGAAATACAAGTTTTGCTCAGTGAATGAAAGATTTTAGTGGTTGTCTCAGTATTGCCAAGTATGAATTGTTATTTATAGCAACAAGAGTTATCTATACTTTAAAAAATAAAACTTTATTAATTAAATCCGTAGAGTAGCAAACATCTGTGGCTCGCCAAATTCATTTCCTCTCACGTTGTGAAACAAACAAGATGTCATAACTTTTGTCTTTTGAACTTCAACTGAAACCCACTAATTGCACATAGGGTTGGTGAGCCATAGAAGACGACAACATGTTCTTGCATGAACCCAATCGAAAAGTCACGTGTTCCGTTGTAGACAACCCAGTGTTGCCAAATTAATCATTTCTCGGCTAGATCTGGCTTTTTCCCCCAATTTATCCGATAAAAATCTACGATAGCCGAA
>VCCN01002048.1:13605438-13624245 GCA_006491835.1 Architeuthis dux
AGTTCCTCTCCCGCCCACCTGGTGTTAGACCCCACCCACTCATCCCGGGTTTTTATCATATGTAGCTCCCCCCACGTATGTATGTAGATATGTACCTAGCTGTGTAAATTGTTATATGTACATGTATATACATGTAGCAGAGAGATCATGGCCCCTCCATTTTCCCCCCTTCCACTTTAGTGCAGTGTTCTTGGTTTGTCCAATAGGGTAGTTTGAGTGTTAGATAGATCGTAGCCTTCTGTTTATATCTTTAAGTCTTGACTTAGTATAAGTTTTCAATGCGAATCGTATCTAGACTGCCCTAGACTCTGTTAGTGTTGTCAAATGCTGGCGAGTTCTGGTAATTTATACAGGGAAAAAAAGGGACATTCATATCTAGCTCCCTTCCCACCTCCAACATTCCCAGCGCCTTCTTCGAAGAGTTAAACATTATAGTCCGGGGGCCAGCAGGGGCTACCGTGCACCCTCCCACGATTCTACTTTTAGGGTACCAACATGTTCCTTAGGATGTTCTCTTTCGGAAAAGATGTTCCCAAGAAAAAAGTTAGGAAGAACTACCTCATTTGCATAAAACAAAGGGGTCGCCAGCATACACCAACAAAACAGAATGTCATATCTCGTCTCCCAGTTGACATATCTGAGTACTAAAGACAAAACTGTGGATTTAGTTAATAGTTTATTCCCCCTGAAATGCCATTTTTTCTTTTCTCGTTTTATACTCGTATTTAGATCTTCCCACGATTTTAAAATGATGCTTTTTTTTCTTTCCAACCACCCACGTCCGTGTGGAAACTTGTGGCGGTCTTTCATTCATTAGAACAGGTAGTAATCAAAAGACATTGATGAATAATCACGTTTCACACTCAACACAGTTTGGACTCTTACTCATTTTATTCCTCCTCTCTCTCTCTGTCTCCCACTCTTTTTCTTTTCTTTACATATAGATAAATCGATAGAGATATATAGACCAATCTTTTGTTTGTATGTTTCATTTTAAACGTATAAGCCAATTGACTTTTCATTCATTAATATGCGAGGCGCTAGTGAAAGAAAAGTATACTGGCTGTAATAATCGGTAGTGCTATTTCTTCTTCTTCCCCCTTGACTCTGGGCTTCCTACCTTTGCATCATGACCCCTCCTCTTTCACTATCAATAATAAGGATCTTTAATAATAGCGTTCTCCTTTTTTCTTTCTCCCTTGACCAGGGAGTGCAGGATGTTGATTTATTTCTTAGATGATGCTCGATATGAATCACGACCCACGCCTCCCCCGAACCTCTATAACCAACACTATTTACCGTAACAAGTAACAAGTGTACATTTCGATAAGGCGTCAATATTATTTAGGTATCAATCTGGTAAAAGAAAATGTTTTCTCTCTACATACTATCTATGCTATCCAAAAGTTATGGGATTTAAAACAGCGTGTGCAAACCGAATGTAATACGTACTTTTGCCTCTACACTGTTTTAGTAGTATTCTTTGTGAGCCAATGTATTGATGCCCAAATAGACTACTTCGAAGGAGACGGTGGAAAGGACGTGTTTTCATGGTCAAATTCCCCGAACTTTTGTCTAGCACCTTGTATCTGTATGTATGTATGTATGTATGTATGTATGTATATTAATTCTTCTTCATAGTAGACCAAAACCTTGAGTGTTGACTTAAAATGTAGTGTTGCATAAATTGATTCAACCAGAATGTAGTGTTGCATAAATTGATTCAACCAGATCAAAAACAATTTTGTACATAGTTTAAATAAAAAATGATTTAAATTTGGTAGTTTTCATATTTCTCAATCAATTAATATTCTAAAATCAAGATAATCGTCCATAACTTCGTACTCAGGAAATATTGTTATTGCGTCGATCATACAGACATCTTAATTAAAATAAGTTATTACAGAAGAAATGTGAGCAACTAAGAACAAGCAAACTTTATAGAAGATTAATATTAAAGAAGTATTTCAAGTCATTTCATGCGGTTCCTGATAAATAATTTGTAGTTTATATTTTAAATACTGAAACTCACTCGAAATTATAGTAAAATGTGAGGCAGCATCTTTTTCAAATCAAGGTACAGTGAATACCAGTATGGAAGTTCCAAAAGTTACAAAGCACTGATCTTTACTCTCAATACTTACCCCAGCATACATAAAAATAAAAATTGCCCATTTCTCCTTTTCATATTCAACATCACGAACCGAAATTACAAGTAATCAGAACAGTTGCTGATTAGCGCAACACTAGATTAAGTGCAACATTTGATTAAGAGCGTCAGACGTACGAAAGTACGTCTTTGAAGAACCGCGCTGAGTACTTGTATTGAAGAAGAAATATGTTATACATGGTGTGTGTGTGGGGGGGGGGGCTTGTTCAAATGAAATTATGTTAAGATAGAGCTTCGCTTTTTTGAAAATTGATTCCGAATAATCGTACTATGGACGGAAACTAAGGGCCCAGCAGATCATTATAGGTATATCGTTAGTAGAAAGCCAAAACGTAAACAGTATTTATTTAAAATTGGACACTTTTCCAGAGGTAACGGTGGTTTTATTGAAAGCAGTAGAAATATAATCGTGAACGGATTATTAATACCGTGTTTGAATTTCACAGTTGAGTTGAGGTTGCTACAAGATCGGGGATGTAAAGATCTTGTGGATGCGTGGGTGTTGATAACAAGGTGAGAAAGGTGTTAATTAAAGTTGTAAATTGTGAGTGAGAATGTGGCTGATTTCTCGATTTGAATGTAGCGGTCAACAAGTAGTAGTAAGAGTAGACCTGTCATGGCGGACTATGGCCGTAGTAGTAGTAGCCAGTAGTGACAATGGCTGTTCTCACTGTAGGAGGAAGTAAGGTCACCTGGTCAAAATGAGGAAGGCAATAATCGGCCATATTGGTTTTATGGCGGGCAAATACGAAACAAAGAAACCATCATGTACACATGGAGAAGGAATTAACAAAGTCGTCAGATAGAAATGAAATGTTGCATTTAAAAAACAAAAACATAAGAATGGAAATTGGGTACAATTAAAAGAAGGTAAATAATGTATGTTTATAAATGAAAGAACGTACGAGTGAGAGTAATGTTAGAAGTGCAGAATGAAGAGTAAAGGTAAATAGTAGTTTCTGTCGAGGCCGGTTTTTACGGATCGAAATATATTTGCCTGTGATAGAGATTATAAATGAATCCTGATATCTGTTGATAAAAATGCACCGAAATATATATTTACCGAGGCCAAAAAATCGGTTATGAACTAAAAAAAAAGGGCATATTACTGAAAGGAAAACGATAGCGGTATAGAGGGAGGATATAGTTTCTAACCAAGAAGAAATTTTAAGGAGTCATACCGCGAGCCTCTATTAGTAGAAAATAAAAGTAGTCGATGGTCATTGTATATTTCGATTAGACTATATTTGAGGCGTTTATTCCTAGTCTGGGCGAAAAGGAAAAAGAGCGATGACCAAGATTGAATTAAAGCAATATTGACATTTAAAGAAATGTACATATTTAAAAAGTGTAGATGTAAAAACACTTAGTGGGCCCTAGGCGACCATGATACTAAGTCAATGAAGAAAAGGTTTAACGCGCCAAGAAGAGGTGGGCAGGGGCATATGAAGAACTGACCCCTAGGCGGGAACAGGCTGAAAAGGCCCCGAGGATAGTAAAAACAGGGTTTGTATAGTTGTGCTGACATCACGAAAAAAGGAAGCTAATTCTAAGTTTCGCATTTCATATGGTTCAGAGCTGGCTTCCTCGTGGTGATAAAGCCAGCTTAATATGTGTACCCTATTTTGGTATTTTAGAGAAAGTGGCAATTTAAACTTAAGAAAACATCGAATTATTGAACACTAACAGTACTGTGCTAAAATAAAACAGTAAATATGTACAGGTAGTGAGGAAGAAAGTGTATACCTGTATTTGAAGTGTTAAAAATGTATTTTAGAAATAAACTTAGTAACGTACTGTACACATAACGCCCTATGCTTTTATGGTGTAGTAAACTGAACATTACTTTTAGTTGTTTGTCACAGCAGCACGCGAAACTTGTAAAGAAATCCATTGAACTCTTGAGAACCAAATCGCGAATAAACAAATCCGCTAAATAGAAACCAGACCCTAATTACTTTCAAAAATAAAGATAAATAACATGATTTAATCGGCTGGTACTATTGAAAACCCGAAGAAAATGGAGGCAATCTGACCACGGCTTGACTTGATACGTTTGTATCGGGTAAGGGAAGTGTGCATACAATTGTGAACGGCTGTCTTATTACGAAATAAACAGTAAAAGAATTTGCGTGAATATTTGAAGAAAAATCGGCAAAGCTTCTTCGTGAGAAGAATGATAGACGAAACCCCTGGTATAAACTTTTTTTTTCTCTGGCGTTTAGAACCGAAGATTGGCTCGAGAATGACCTCTGGTGATCTCGAGGGTTAGCCTATATGGGAAGTATTGATTATCCACGCAGAATATTAAGTCGATAGTCCTTGTAGTTTTCACGGGGAAGAGGCACGGACAAATGAACAAACAAATGAACAAACAAAAAGATAGCTCAAATATTAGTATATATATATGTGTGTGTGTGTGTGTGTGTGTGTGTGTGTGTGTGTGCGTGCTTGTGTCTGTATGTGTCTCTGTGTGTCTGTGTGTGTGTGTGCATGTGTGTGTGTGTGTTTATTTGTCATTCTTTTTATTATTTTTATTCCATTGAAACTTCTTATTGCACTATGTACTTACCTGTATACTTCTGATTATCTTTTAACTTGTTTCTCTCTCTCTCTCTCTCTCTCTCTCTCTCTCTCTCTCAATCTCTCCCCCTCTCTCGCTTTATTTCTGCCACACGTCATATTCAGTTTCTCTTTGTTCACAGTTCTTTTTTTATTTTCTCCATCACCCTCAATTGTTTTATTCTTTCTTTTAGTAATACTCGCTTTTCTCCCTTCCTTATGAAATGAAATGGGGCACTGCCATTCTTATACATATGTCTACCCGTGATTGCATGTCTTCTCACAGATATGACCACTGTCTTCATGAATGTGTTATATAGGCAGGAGAAAATTCGTTGGGTCCAGGAAAGAAAGAAGACTGGAACTCGGTGTTTATAAAAATATCATATATATTTTTATTCCGTTACATACACCACTGGTGAAATGCGCAGAATCGGAGAGAGATAACGAGAGATGATGGAGGGCACACGGTCCGCGGCAACAGGAAAAACTCCGTCTGTACTTCGTGCTTGCTCGGCTCGGCTCTGTCTGTTTTCGACTACACCGCCCGTTCCTTTTATGGCTTTGACACGCCCACGCCTGGTGTGTTATTTCCGGATTCCGTCAACATCCTGTTTTATTTTGACCCCAACTCCTGCTGTGTTTTGAATCCAATACCATGTCGTTTGGAGTTCCTGCTGTTAGTCCCACGCTGAAACGCCTGCAACTTTAGTCAATATCCTGTTTTCGGACACCCACGCATATGGGGTTACTTCCACTTCCGTCCAGGTGTTTGCCCGGAAATGCCAGTATACCATAATATTCCACCTCTCCATATTCAAAAAAAAAACAGTCCTTATTCGTGATCCTCATAATTCAAATATGTTTTATATATACTTATCAGAGTTCTTTTAAAATCCCCGATCAATGCCGGTAACCACGCCCAACTCTTAAAATTGACATCGTGTAAATGACATCTGATCAATACCACGCGCGTTTCTGCTCGAATTAACACATCATTATTACCTGCGAACATACTATGTTTGAACACAGAAAGCTGCTACTATGAGCAACACATTAATTCATTCAAAGTCTGACCACAGCCTACCTACTAATTGAACACACCCTCCTAGGGTTTACTACCACCCGTACGTGAGACAGATGGGCACACAGTTCGCTAGGAGGACCAGACACGCATTGTTTCCACCTCCTGTTTTCATAGCAAATCAACTATATTTTTTTAATTGTTGTTATCTTATATTTCTTTGGTCGCCAACAACATTAGCTACGTTTGTCCGGCCATCACATTTATCTGTGGGCCCTGTAGTCGACTTAAGTTTATTCCCTTCTATGAACGTTCGTCCCATATGGACATCAATCTTCTCTTCAACTGCATCGAACCATCCCTCGTCATCCGAGGACGTGTCCGTAGTCCCCCCCATCCCTGTTGTCTATGCTAACAGACTCTGCTGGACCATCCACTCGGGATTCGCTCCGGTGATCGGGTGGGCAACTGGTCACGCTCTTCATGCCCACCTTCTTATCTACGACCGAAACACTTTCGTCTGTAATTTCTTTTCGTGACGCAATGCGACATTCCATCACTGGAATGTCTGACTCATTTTCTGAGTTTGCACGTCGACGTCGGCACTTGTTCAGCCTTTGACTAACTGTCAGATTCACCGGAGTTCACGGGGACAGCCAATCAGATTTTTCGTAACGGCCTCATAGTATCGGGAAGTTTCATTTCTCGATACTCGCTGCCCGAAGGTGCTCAGCATGTACCTTCATGACTGAACTGGTCAATTGGTCCCTAATTCTATAGGACACGGGGCCAGTCTTTTCAATCACCACATAATAGGGCTTCCAACGTTTGTCTAATTTCCCCTTCCTCTGGAAATCGCCCACCCCGAATCCAACATCCTTAGTCTTACTACGGGACCTGTCCATTGCTTGTCTCCTTGCTTTCTTTAAGTTACTCCCAACCAAGGTGAAAGTACAATGCATCTCCTCTAAGGCGATAACATGGTGTTCATCACCGTAATATAAGCGACGCGGTCTCAGTATATTATCCAACGGTAGAATAACGTCTTTATTGTAAAGCAGATAGTACGGTGAAAAATGTGTGGACTCGTTGACATGAAACCGAATAGCCGCCAACATCTGGTTAATGCAAAGGTCCCATGACTGTTCGCTGTCACCCATCCTCTTGGCAAGAATGTCGTGCATTTTTCTATGCAGCCTCTCAACCTTACCATTGCTCAGGGGATGATACAATGAAGTAGTTACATGGTTACATGGTTTACAGATCCTCTAACGTCTTTTTCATGATCTTGTTTATATTTTCCAGGCCGTTATCAGTTACGAGTTGAAGTAGCGCTCCGAATCTGGGAAAGATTTCATTGATTAACAGATGCGCCACCGTCTCGGCTTTCTTGTTGATAACGGCAAATGCCTCGGGCCAACCACTGTACATATCGCTAAATGTAACTATATATTGGTTGCCCGAGTGAGTCTTTGGGTATGGTCCAGAAATATCCAAAGCCAGCTTAGCAAAGGGGAATGGAGGCATGTCGCACTCCTGCATATGAGGCTGTTCTTTTTTGTACATTTCTAGTCTGGCATGTAATGCATTTACTCACCAAATCCACAACCTCCCTAAGTAAACAGGGCCAGAAATATTTATGTTTGATTGCGTGGAACGCCCTTTCTACCCCCATGTGTCCATTGTCGTTGTGATATTGCACGAGGACACTTTCTCTGAGGTGAGAAGGGACATAGAGCCTGACTACAGGTTTGTCGTCTGACTGGGACAAATAGTACACTCATTCATCACTATGTATTTCTTTTCGTTCTAATTTCGTGGCCTTACCACTTTTGATTCTACGTTACAGCTCTAAAATATCTCTGTCCGACTCCTGTTCACCAATTAAATCCACTCCCTGTATTGTACATTCCTGTACGAGGCAAATTCTTTCGGTTCAAAACGATTTTATTTATAGCGGTAATCTCGTAATTTCTGTCATCTATCTCTACTTGCTGATCGTCATCGCTCCCAGGCGCATCTACGATTCGGGACAAACATACATTATCCTTACCCTGCAGATACCTTATGCTACAATTATAGCCTGCCATACACAGAGCCTGCGCCTGAATCTTCTTATTCTGCATGGGGGAATTTAATAGGTGCTCTACGGGCCTATGATCAGTATAGATGGTAAATGTTGCGCTATGCAGGTAGTGGTTAAGCTTTTGAAGAGCATAGTGTATCGCATATTCCTCCTTTTCTATGGTCGACCACCTCGTCTGCGTATCGCCTAACTTGTGAAATAGAAAATAAATCGGTTTTTCTATCTCCCCTTTTCGGAATGATCATAAACTTGCTGAGTCAAACATGAGCCAATCGATCGATCGTGTCCGTGTACAGCATATTAGTCTTTATTTGGGTCCGGATACGCTAATATCACCACCACATTTTTTAGATGATCAAAAGCGGCCTGACATGCATCGTCCCATAGAAAACGCGCATACTTTCTCGTTAAATTGATCAGTAGCTTGGCCAGATCGAAAATATTTCTAATAAAACGGCGATAATACGAAGTCATTCCAATGAAGGCTCTAACTTGTCTAACTTAGGTCGGGGTTTAAACTGACTGTATGGCTTTGACTTTATCAAAATCCGGCTGTATGCCCTTATCGCTAACCCTGAATCCCAGGTACTGAGTCTCTCGCTTAAAAAAACTCACACTTAGCGGGTTTCAATTTCAAGTTATGTTTCCGCAAACTACCGGAGAAAACTAAAATGTCGTCCAGATATGCCAGAGTGAAGTCTTCCTGGCCCTGTAACACAGCAGACATTAATTCTTGGAACATACCAGGGGCGTTCGCGAGACCAAACGGCATAACATGAAATAGCCCCCGTTGGCAAGTGAATGCACTTTTCACTTTGTCATCTTCGTGCAATTTAACTTGCCAGTACCCTGACTTCAAATTTAACTTTGAACAAAATTTTGCAGAGCCAAGGGCCGCGAGAATATCATCAATAACTGGAAGTGGATAGGCGTTTTTTTTATACTAATGTTGTTAGGTGCACTCAAGTTGACGCAGACTCTCTTACTTCCACTAAAACTATTGGAAAGCCCCCACAGGTTTCTGAACCTCTCAATTACGTCTGCCTGCATCATTTCATCTATCGACGAGTCCACTATTTTTCTTTGTTTGAGTGGTGTGCGATACGGTTGTTTTTTAATGGGTTCATGCGTCCCCGTATCGATATGCATGTTTACCGTATCGGTGCTACCCAGATTTGTATCTTCACTAACAAACAAGTCCCTATTTCTTTTTAACAATCTATCGATCTTTCGTCACTTCGACCTGTTCCAAATTCGCATCAGTGATTTGGTACTTTTGTTTATCGGGCAAAGTAATTTCTGTAATACTGCCCGCCGTACTAAATCTAGCTATCGAGCATTCCTGTTTCAAGGTGACCGTCTGACTGGTATTATTCAAAATAAGCATCGGCAACCTACGTGACCTGCCAATTTTAACCACAGCATTAGCCATTGATATACCGCAGAAATTACTCGCGTGCCCGCTGCTTATCTTTTCAATCTCGTATTCCATGCCAGACCCGTTTCTTATTGTGGTCCGTGCCATGCAAGTGTGCATGTGCTGGGGCTTCAGTGTTATCCGTTGCGCAAATCTAATTATGGACGAAATATGTATGTCCTCCTCTAAAGCTATGTATTCATTCCCAATTCTCAGGGATCCCAAATCGAAATACATTCTCACACCGTTTTGCATAGTCACGACCCAATATAGCATTTCTATTTAGATTTCTTACTACGAAAAAACATGAGGGGTAAACTGGTTTCCTATTTTGACTTGTATACAATGGGGATCCATTAGTAGTCTGTAAATTAACTTCTTTTTTAAGCAATTCAGGTTTCGGATGTAGCGCTTTATATACTCTACTACTTATAACTGAGATCTCCTCCCATGTATCCACCAGGGCTCTATAGGTTCTACCTCCTAACCTAATAGAGACGGAGTTCAACGAGACCATATTACCAACTATAAGCGTCGGTACCCTTTTCTTCCGTTCGCCGGGCGTCTTACGAACTGACCACTTCCGTTTCCCGGGGCCCGCCATGTACAGAATCTCTGTATATGCCCCTCTTTTCCACAGCGCCAACACAGGATTATGCCTTCTACCGTGACAAACATCCATGGGCTCGTGGTCACAGTCGGAGTTTGCATTGAGCAGGATTTTCCATTTCAATTCCGAGAGGGCCTTTTGATACGCTGTCTCTATGGATTGCGGTTCGTTCTTTAGTGCCGCCATTTTTATGTCCTGATCTTTCAGGCCTTCTACAAAGAAAGCCCTCACTTGGTTTCCGACCACTTGGTTTCCCCTGTCAAACCTCAAGTATGCCCTCTCTGCCATGCGTATCACTCTCTGCATATATTCCTGGAGTCCCTCCTCTCTCCGCTGCTTAATGTTCGCCAATTCGACAAAAGATGCCTGGGGGTTGGCGACCACCTCGTAATAATCCCCTAATGCTAACCTTAACTTGTCCCAGGTAACCTGTGGGTTATCCGACATCAGCCTAAATAGAAATTGGCCTACCGCTCCCCCCGTTGTTAGTAAGGCCGCCTGGCACTTATCTTCTTCAGGGACACGTGTTATGATATACTACCACGAAAAGGTCATTTCGAGGTCAACATCTGTGCGGGAAGGGAAGTGACCCGGTCACCTTAGGAAATAGGTATATGTGTTGGTGTCCAAAAAACACGTTGTGGAAACCGGAAATGACACAAGCGTGGGCGTTCGGAATCTATAAAGCACAGAGTCGAGACGAGGGAACACAGACAGAGACCCAAAACTCAGAAGACTCAGCAGCGAAGCAGATCGCTTAAGGCACGAGACTGCTGTCCCTGTTGGGGACAGAATGACGGTTCTCCTTATTTCTCTCCCACTCTTCACTCTCCGGCCGACAAAGTGTATGCTATGAAATTAAAACAATATGTCTTTCCTTTCTGTCCAAGTTCCCGCAAGTGAGCAACTCTCGACGAGACGACCCATGGCGGCAGAACAGTTTAAGGGGTATACAACACACGTACTAACTTGAAATATTTGCTCATATCCTCCAACCAAGCCCTGTACCCAGTATCCTCTCTACGCACTAGTGGGTGTATATTTTAAAGAAACGTCTCGCCTCTCAACTAGCAACATTTTTCATCTCGGTTGTCAGACTTTGAATAAATTCTGTAAAAGCGTTCTGTTCCATTTGTTTTATTTTTATTTTTTTTTACTATGGCAGAATACACCCGAAGTAAAAATTAAAAGCCACCTACCTTATCTTGATGTCCTCTATGTCGCTGGGCCTCGATCGTCTGGGTGTTTTCCTTTTTTTTTCGTTTTCATTCTCTTTTGTTTGCTGCAATCCTTTATTCTCTTTATTGCGCCGTGGCTCGTCTGATAAATGTGTTGATGTCTTTTCGGACCCCTTGTGTTTGGACCCAGGTTCTTTCAAATACGTCTTGCAAATACGTATCTGGCCAAAATGCACCAACATGACCTATGTTATATAGGCAGGGGAAAATTCGTTGGGTCCAGGAAAGAAAGAAGACTGGAACTCTGTGTTATATATATCTTTATTCCATTACATACACCACTGGTGAAATACGTCGGTGAAAGATAACGAGAGATGATGCAGGGCACACGGTCCGGGGCAACAGGGAAAACTCCGTCTGTACTTCGTATTTGCTCGGCTCGGCTCTGTCTGTTTTCGACCACACCGTCCGTTCCTTTTATGGCTTTGACACGCCCACGCCTGGTGTGTTATTTCCGAATTTCGTCACTAGCGTCCTCTGGGGTTCTGTCAACATCCTGTTTTACATTGACCCCAACACATGCTGTGTTTTGAATCCAATACCATGTCGTTTGGAGTTCCTGCTGTTAGACCCACGCTGAAACACCTGCAACTTTAGTCAATATCCTGTTTTCGGACACCCATGCATATGGGGTCCCCGGGGTCACTTCCGCCCCGGTGTTTGCCCGGAAATGCCAGTATAACATTCCTCCTCTCCGTATTTTTCAAAATATACACCCGTGGATATTTTTCCAGCATCTCGCACTCTCTCTCCCCCTCCGACTCTCCACAAGAAAAAAAAAAACCCCAAAAAACAGCAGTCCTCACCCGTGATCAATTAGCCACAAAAATAAAATCGCGTTCGGAAAAAAGAATTGATCAAACAAAAATCGGTACATGTCTGTTTAGTCCTTTTCAACTTCCAATCACCCAAATCCAACCCCTTTCAATTTTTCTTCATATTTTTTTTCACGGGTTATCTTCTTTTTTTTCTGGGTTTATTACTTTATTTTGGTTCAATGTTCCCCATAATTCAATTTTTATATATATATATATATTTATCAGAGTTCTTTTAAAATCCCTTTGTTCATCTGAAAGTTCCCCTTTTCTCGCCAGGCTTGAAGGTCGACACCCCGATGTATGACCATCCAATCAATGCCGGTAACCACGCCCCACTCTTAAAATTGACATCGGGTAAATGACATCTGATCAATACCACGCGCGTTTCTGCTCGAATTAACACATCATTATTACCTGCGGATATGCTTTGTTCGAACACAGAACGCTGAAACACCTGCAACTTTAGTCAATATCCTGTTTTCGGACACCCACGCATATGGGGTCCCCAGGGTCACGTCCACTTCCGCCCAGGTGCTTGCCCGGAAATTCCAGTATATTATAACAAATGGTCTTCAAGTCGACAACTACGACAATAAGTGTTTTCTGGCTTTCATTTATGTCTTGAAGCTTTTAAGCAGTTAGATAAAAGACACTTGTGGTACGGAGAGTCTTTTATCGAATAACGAGTAATTAGGCATCCTGACATGTTCTGCCATCTCCAACATGTAAGAGGAGACATGCATACAATCAATTGGCACGTCGGATATTATGCCAAAAACTCTTGTTGTGTTTGAGCGAGTGAACCTTTGTAAAGAAAGAAAGAAAAATGGATTTGAGCAGAAATTCGATTAGTAAATACTTATATCACCTTAGTACCGTAGTTTTTTCAAGTAGACGATTGTGTAGGAGAGATCTGGTCAGCCCCGAAAAGTGTGTGTGCGCGCGTGTGTGTGTGTGTGTGTGTGTGTGTGTGTGTCTCCTATGCCAGAAAGAGATATGTCAGAGGAAATATAGAGAACGTGATAGATTTATTTCCCTCGGCCTTACGCAGTCATTGTACACGGGAATGTTTTTCTCAACATGAATTTATAGTAATTTGCATTTGCATTGATTGACAAATAAAAGTGTAATCTATTAGGTTTCAACTTGAAATCTTCTTAATAGAATACTTGGTCACGATGTTCAAGATCTCAGGAAAACAATTATATACATAATGACCTACTTCTGTTTCCTCTAAAATCATTTGCAATCATTGAAGATACAAACGCGTTAATAGAATGCATGCAAAGAATGGTAGTATTCTTTCATAGAATAGATATTTGTGATGCCACATTTAGTCCAGTCCACGGTGTCCAAATATATTAGTTCGTTCAAACTTTTGGGTGATTAGGAAAACTATACATTTTTTAAAACCTTCAAATACTAGCTTTTCAATATTTTGTCTCCTACATTACCTAGGATCATGATTCAGGTGACTAAATATAAAATTTGGAGGCGAGAAATCCAATGGTGCTAATTAGAAATCAGTACGGTTATTTCGAGACATCACGCTGTCCTGGCTGCTCTGAGCTCTTGGAGTCTCTATAGAGAATTCAAGCATAGATACTTCTTGATAGCTGATGTCTATGGTGCAGCAACAATGATGCAGATCCTCAAGTGCACACACTACTCACATGTAACTTTGTATGAGCTGCTACTGTAGGAATTCTTCAGAGAGAACCCACAGCTGAACGAGATTTGCTAGCAAGCAACAGAACAAGTAGAAGCAGCCTACTCTGAGAAGGACACATCTGTAAAGGCCGAATCTTCAAAGCAAGCTAACTGTACCCTCATAAAAGCCTTGACTAATGCGGAGTTGGTGAAATCATTCGAGCATTGGAAAGCCCAGAAAACCAAAAACGCCATGTTCAGGTTCATCACAAACTGCCTGCACCCAGTGAAGACGATCCTGTTCTTTGTGGTAGCATCTCGCAATGCTGATATGACCCTTGCAAAAGCACTTAGTAAGCTGTTTTTTGCTTCTGACTCTGATCTCGATACATTGCTGATATGTATGACCTCAGAACAAATCCTTCTGAGACCTGGAAGGAACTTGAAGCAGGTAATCTGTCAGTCGCCGGAATATGATATTCCATTTTTGTCCATAGGTGCAGACCACGCGAACATCTCAACAAGCAGATCACTGGGCTGATTGGAATCTCCAACAATGCATATGCTAGACAGAGATTCTTCATGGTTGCGCCAGAACTGTCATTCCTGATAAGAGAGTTCAAGAGTCAATTCAGCATTGGAAAAGTTGGAAAGAACACAGTTACCGCTGAAGATGATGAGTTGTACAAGATGATCACACATGCCTACATCCCATACGAGTATGTCCAACAGATCTTGAACATCGATGACACTGGGTAGAAACTGTACGAAGATTATGTGTCAGAGAGAATCAATGGAAGTCCGTGAAAATCAAAGACAAAACTGTATATCTGAAGCAGACCAAAGATCGGTATGGCAGACTGGTGGTCCTTGACAGGTCTAACAGACTGATTGACCAAAAGCAGCTGTTGGCAACTACAAGTTCACTAGAGAACAAGAGCTATCTTCGCCCTGACATGTCAAAGCTGATCCACCTCCTAGAACAGTTGGCAAAGGAACACACAGCATACCAGGACAAACCACAATGTACAGGTGAAGCACCAATTGACACTGAGCCCTAGTCAAGATGGTCATCCTAATAGCTATATTGTACTAGTGGATGGCATGGTTGCTGTCCAAAGTCTGACAAAGAAGTTAGCAGCAGTAGACACAGTCAAACATTTAAGTGAATGGTTCTACGACAAACTGTTGTCCCTAACCAGAGATAAGGTGAATCTGGTGTTTGACACCTACACAGCTGATTCTTTGAAACGCATCACAAGGGACAAAAGAAGACCAGGAAAGAATGCAATCCAATACCAAATCAGAAATCACACAAATATCAAGAACATTCCAATAAGCCGCTTACTTTCCCATGACCAAACAAAGGCTGATCTAACGGAGTATCTGGCATCAAATACCGTTGAATACAGCGAAACCTACGCCAAGCTTGTCAATGCTTCTGCTGCAGGTATCACCGACAATCAATCCATCACTTTGATGGAAACAACCATGAAGAAGCAGGCACATTGCTGATCCATCATGCAGTTCCAGCGTCACGTCGCAACCGCTCAGATGTACAGCTCATGTTCTTATCTCCAGATACAGATGTAATGGTTCTGGTTGTAGCGAATTATGCACTCTTGTTGAAAAATACTCATGTTTCGATGACAGATTTGGGTGCAGATCGGGCCAAGGCTTTGCTGGCATTTTATGCATTTACAGGAGCAGACCATACTGGGCGTTTTTCTAGAATAGCCAAAGCAACCTGGCTGAACATCTACTTCAAAGCAGATAATCGTGTCCTCAAGGCTCTGAAGATGCTTTCTCAAACCAGGGCAGTGACAGCGGATCTGATATCTAGCCAGGTTTGTATGGACTCCATACTTACCAAATCGACAAAATCCCTGAACTGAGATATAAAGTATATGTGCGTATGTCAGCAAGCACATGACAGAAAGTGACAACCTTCCACCCGCACTTGGTGCTCTCACGCCACATGTCCAGGCCAGCGTGTAGGGTCAGGTAGACATCGCCCAGCAGGAGTTCCTTGACCCACTACAGAATGCATTCTACGAGGATGACCAGCTGAAGCCAATCACAACTTGGCCCCTCCCAGCACCAGAGGCTATCATTGAGATGGTCAGATGTTAATGTAAAACAGATTGTTTATCACACAGATCTTAGTGCAAGTCAGAGGAGCTACCTTGCATAACACTGACTGCCAGAATGATGAAGACTTTCA
This sequence comes from Architeuthis dux, assembly GCA_006491835.1. Classification (NCBI taxonomy): domain Eukaryota; kingdom Metazoa; phylum Mollusca; class Cephalopoda; order Oegopsida; family Architeuthidae; genus Architeuthis; species Architeuthis dux. The sequence goes on from VCCN01002048.1 coordinate 13,621,238, forward strand.
GGATATTACATTTGCTAGTGACCGTGATTTTGATAGAGAGGACAATGGAGATGTGTAGACAGGACTAGAGACCTTCAGACATGACAGTTTGATTGTGCTTTGAGTGTTGAATTCTGAAATACATGTTTTTGTATGTATGTCTACTGGAAACCAAGATATGTACCTGCTTGTAATTAGCTCCAGTGGAATGTTGGTTTGGCCACAAGAATCATGACGCTAGGTAATATAGGGGTCAAGATAATGAAAAACATTTTTTTAATTCAGTTACGTGCATAGAAGATACACGATGGCCAACCATACATGGGTCATTGGCCATCTATATGTATTTTTAATTAGTACCGTTAGATTCCCTGCCCCCAAAATTGTAGATTTGGCCACTGGAATCTTGATCCTAAGTTATCTAAGAGTTGAGACATTGAAAATCTAGTATTGGAAAGTAGCCATCTTTTAAAATACAAGATGGCCGCCATACTAACATCTGAGAAAATGAAATCAACTAGTTTCTGATTTGTTATAAGGTTTTCGAAAATATATAGTTTTCATAATCTCCTAAACTTTTGAACGAAATTACACAAGGAACCGGACTATTACGTCATTATTACAAATTATCAGCAGTTGCAAACGCTCTGAACAGTTCTTTAAACAAGTGAGTAAAGTATATGTGCGTATGTGTTATGCATTTTCCAAACCCACGGACTAAGGTGTGCGAATAACATATCGATTAGGCAGTGTATTCTACAATGAATTGAAACCAGTTTGGGAAAATTATTTTAAACCCCATAACAACGGAAATGAGAACATAAATGAGAATAATGCTAAATGGATCTGGCGTTACTAAATATTTCGAATTTTGAGGAAACTCATATCATTGCATTCTTCTCGGAAATCATAACTAGCGAACACATACCACGAAACATTCCATTGTCAGCCTGCAATCTGATGCTTTGACAGCCATTCTATAATCGCAAATGTTTTGTTTTTTAATGCCTTGTAGAGCTTTTTGACATACATTATGTTTAAAGGTTTACGGAAAATATGGAAAAAGTGTCGAATTTTTGGCTGAATTAAACTAACAAAGAAAGAATATACATAAGTTAACATGAAACATAAAAACAAATCTATTTATAATCTATGAGGAGAATAATATAGAAACAAAATATATATATACAAGAATCGTGGAGGGAAACTATTGACAGCAATAATGATAATACGGATAATGCTTAAAGACAGGCGCGGAATGAAGCTTAAAGCATAAAAGCTTGTCTTCCGAGCGCCTATCTTCTGAAATGAACACTGACAGGCGCACGTCGTTCTTCACAGGAACTAAAGAGACGTCATGTCATTAGTGTTGTCAGAGCTCCACCGACAGCTCCAATCTAGTGTTGCTCAGTGGATGTAATCTGATTTGAATTGCCAATCGGATTACTGCGATATCCCGCGATACTTAATGTGTGCCGGTGAGATTTTGTTGACACACGCGAGATAATGTCAATTAGCCCTTTTCATGTCTGATTAGTCTGGCATGTTAAACCATGCTCATGATTTCATATTCCCGATTCCCCTCAGTTCGACGGTGATACACTAGTTCTTCAACTGGATACATGAACATCATACACACACACACACATATCTCTCTCTCCCTCTCTCTCTCTCTCTATATATATATAGAGAGAGATGTGTGTGTGTGTGTGTGTGTGTGTGTGTGGATGTAAGGGAATCCGACAGAATGGTAGACTTGATTAGTCAATGTGGAAAAGAAAGTTTGAGAAAAGCGTGTTACGTCTCAAACATAGGTATTATCATAAATATAAATATGTATACATTACGTCGTTATAACGACATCATCAGAAGAGATTACAACATAGCAGAGTCGTGCTACGATCCATGCTGTGTAGTGTATATGAAATGAGATGTGTTTTGTATGCTTGGGTGACCTAGTTTGTTCAATTGGAAGTTACTTGGGCTGGGGTTAACTTCCTAGCTATTTCGCAGTGCAAAAAACCCACGTGTGTGCAGTCCGAATATTCATATGTTTGTTTGAAATGTGAACTGAGCTGGAAAACACAGAAAAAGTTGTTGGCTCTAGGAGAGAGGGTGAGAGAGTGAGGAGCGATGAGTTTTAATTAATATAATATATGCTGGTCTTCTTGTAAAAGTATGTCTCTCGATAAAAGTGCTCGATTAGAATAGCCTGGTAAATTTGGCACGTGACGCGGAAGAAAAGGGTTGTTTTCGAAACGACTTTTCATTTCCATTGGAGAGACAGACCCATATGGGTAATGCTGAAAATGTTTGGGTATTATACATTTTTTTATTTAAATTTGTTTCCCCCCTCGTTATTAGGTTTTAATAGGCTTGATTGACTATATATTGAGTAATCTAGATATTGTACGGGTGAGGATTCCTCCCTTTTATCTGATTTCTTTCCTGATACCATAGGTATCTAGCCTGTTCAGTTTGACCGAGGCTAATAGTATATTTATTTAAACTTCAGAATTCTTAGGTGGTGGTCCGTGATCTGGATCGCTAGAGATATATACATATATTATGATACTGCCCTAAAACAAAAGAACAAACTGAATTATAGCTTGAGAGAGATGGTGCTTGATCAGCTTTGCTGTGGAACCATGGTAGAATGACTCTTTTGTTTTTAAATCCCTGAAACAGTTACATGCCAACCAGCTGATGATCCCTACAAAAAGATTTTACGTATAGTACTATAAGATCCAATTCTGTGATTTACCCATAAATTAGTGAATAATTGACTTACATGACAATGTGTGTGTGTGTGTGTGTGTGTGTGTGTGAATCAATTCTAATTGTTCATTACAAGCTGTACTGCTGGTTTCACATATAGATTTTCACAATGAACATTTGAATGTTATTTCCGATTGTTTTTATACATCTAGTTTGTTGTTTTAGGGATGGTTAGTTGATTCGTCCAATGAATATCCGTGATTCATGTAGGCGTGTTTTATGTATTTAGTTGTTATACGATTGGCTATTTG
>VCCN01002048.1:13652081-13662745 GCA_006491835.1 Architeuthis dux
AGGTGGACGGGCGTGTGCTAAAATGGACCATTTAATTTGTGGTATTAGTCCCTTTTCTTGTGTTTCCCAGATATATTTTGAGAGCGTACTGCTGTTTTTGTATTTTTCTTGTGAGAAGCTAACTTTGTGATTCGTGAATCTCTCCTTCCATTTTCGTTTGGTGACTCCGATATAGTGTTTGCTAGTCTGTGGGTTTTCTATTGTGTAAATTTTTGCCTTTTATACCATGTTTGTTTTTAGGCATTGTTTATCGAGAGGGCATTCAGTTGTTTAGCAGTTGCAACTAGTTATTGCTTTTTGTGTATTGTTATGGTGTTTTTCTAGTGTTTTTTTGTTGTTGTGTGTATTGATTAGATTTGCCATATTGCTAATGCAGCTGTAGCTGATTTTAATTGTATTTCTGTTGAATATTTTGTTTAGCGGGTTGTCTTTAGGGAAGTGCTTATCTATTAATGTTAGGAATATTTTTCCGATGTTACATTTGACTAGTTTGCAGTATGGTGGTTTAAACCAGATGCATTTTCTATTTCTAATTCTATTTAAAGCTTTATTGTAGGTGTCTTTAATTTCGTTAAATATAACTATGCTAGATAAATTATTGGCTATTCTAGTGCTTATAGATTTAGGCAGTTGTTTAATTATTGCTGGTGGGTGGTTAGATTTAGTGCTAATTTATATTGGGTTTAAGTCATATTTACGGAATGGTTTGTATGTGTTGTTGTTAAGGATCAAGGTGAGGTCCAGGTAATTAACTATTTTAATGTTGAGGTTAATTTCTACCCTGAATCCTATGCTTTTTAGTGCCCTAGTAATTTGCTTTTTTAGTCTCTCTATTACTATTTCTAACTATTGACCCGGTATAGTCGGATATAAAATTATCCATTTCATACTGTCGACATCGAGAGCCGCATTATATTCGTGCCTAAAATACAAATGTGAGAATGGAGAAGCCAACAAAGTGTAGGATAAAAGACTCCTGCCCACCACCTGACCTTCGTTAGCTCAGTTGGTAGAGCAGTACCTTCGTATAATGTAGCTTCCAAGGTGGACGCGGATTCGATCCCCGCACGGAGTTCGTTTCTTTATTTACATTTACGATTTAGACCGCTCGTTTAGCAGTCGCTCACACCGGCGCCGGGCAAATATAGGCTCTCACTAATAAATGTCATTATAATTAACATATGTTTATATATATTTAAAAAATATTTTTTTCAAAATGGAACATGTATTTAGTGTTCAACAGAATTCATTAATCAGTCTATTTGAGTAGCGAACAACGTAGTGAAAATCTGTTTTGTGTAACATATACATATCCATAAACATCTCGGTGTAGTTGTGAGAAGAAGGTGCTATGAATTGCTTTGAGGAGATTGAAACGCGATGGAAGCCAACCAGTCCAGATGTGATAATGTCTAAGCCACCCAAACGATAAGAGTGAGTGCACAAAAGAACCGAATATAGTTTAAGATGCCGTACACTACAACTGAACGGAAGGGAGAACGTGTGCAGATGTTCAGTGCACTTGACGAGTTCTTCATGGGTGAAGCATTAGAGAAACCGGAAGACGTTCGAATCAATGGTAGCCACGTCATCTCCGTACAGTAGCCGATAGAAGCCGAAGATTTGACAGAGGCTAATCTCTTTTCTATCCACTCTAGATGTTGAGAGGAATAGGACGCCGAGAAAAGACAAGAACCTTACTGTAAAGACAGCTTGCACCCAGGAAGGCTGATGAATGATGGATGAAGGCATAGGAAAGGAAGAGGAGATAAGTGGAAGACAAGAGAAGAGCGAGAAAGTTAAGGATTGGAAAAGGTGGGGTGAGACTATGGAAGTAGATCAAAAGAAGCCTGGGATCGAACTCGCTCTTATGTTTGCTACGAGCCGACGATTGCGTGCGCTTAGGTTTTAAATTAGGATATCAAAAAGCCTCTGCTGTGGGGAGGACATCAAAAAGATACTTTTGTTCTGTTTTCTTTTCTTTTTTATCGTCTCCCTGATTCATTCTCCCTTTTCCTATTACTTTACTTCTGCCTAGTGATTTCTTTTTTTTTCTTCTAATTCACTTCTTTACTCTTAATCACTATTTGGTCCTTGGTTTATTTCTCTTTATCTGTCTTAACATTCTTTATATGTTTCTTTGTTTATTTTACTCTTTTTCTTTCTAAATATTTTCTTTGTTATCATCAAGAGCTTTACATTCTTACTTTTCTTCTTCGCGTTCTTCTTTCTTCTTTTCTTCTTTCTTCTTTTCTTCTTTCTTCTTTTCTTCTTCAAATTCACATCTACATTTCAACTCTGCATCCATACTTTCTTCTCCGCCTCTTTTGTCGTCACTTTTTCTGACTTTTCTTTTCCTCTCCATCTCAACGATTTTCCATCTCTGCATATTTCACACCCTCTTTTTTCTCATGTTTTCCCCTTTCTCTGACATTCCTTCTTGTTAGCATCTGCTATCGTTTTTCCATAGAACTCATTTTTGCGTTTTTGGATTTTTCCAATATTCCTTCTATTTTCCTTCTTTCATGTTGGTCCTATTTACCTTTTTTCCTTCTTTTATCAATTTTTCTTACCAATATTTTGCTAATGTTTTCCTCATTCTTCCTCATTCTTCTCCATTTCCTTCTTCTACTTTTTTGTCTTTTTCTCTCTTCCACTTTCGTCTTTTTTCCTTTGGCGGAAAGGAAGCATACGCTTCTCGGTTATTTGGATATCTTATACTTGTTAGTAAAAGATTCTAATAGGCATATGTGTTTGCACTATATATTTTGTTGCTAACATTTCTACTTCTTAATGATATATCTAATAATATGATTATTATAATAATCATATCATTACGAAAACACAAAGAATTAGATTTATAAAAAGTAATAATAATATCATGATGGTAACGCAAAACTTGCATTTATAAAATTATAGTAATGATTCAAAAAACAAATAACGAAAGTTGTTTGAATTTACTGATGAAATCTCAATTAAATGTGTTATATTTTAGCTTGAATATTTCTATCTTAGACAGCATCCACCCCCAAAATATCCCAGTCTGTGCATTAATTATCAGTACGCATATATGTTCCCACTCCAATTTTAATTTCCACATTTTGTTGACTAATTCCGAGGTACTACATCATCCTTCGTTTTTGTACAGTGAAAGAATAACTCAATATCCTCGTTTTTCCGAGAAGCTAGAAAATCAATCATAAATGTTCTCAGTTCTGCTTTTATACTACTTAAGAAATAACAAGTTACATTTTAACTGTATACAATTAATCATTTCCTTCACACTCAATGTATCCCTAAGTAAATAAAAAGTACTATCATATAATCCTGCCTCTAAATAACTGTTACTTCAAGGCATTGATTTCGTTACATCTCAAATATTGGTTTAATATCCGACTTTAAATAGTAGCGAGCGAGGGGATTCGAGACAACTACAATTTTAGGGACCCTATACTGAAGGTGAATTTATAACCAGCTTAAATTATTTCTGTTAAACATGTTTTTGTTAATTTGTGTATACAATAATTACATTTTTAACTATTTTTATCTACTAACGTAAATATAATATCCTGAATTAATAATAAATTCCGTCACGTCCATTGTGTCAATGGTATATTTTATTTTAGCTCATCTTATTAATAGGTAGCTTGTAGAAAAAATAAACAGATGAAGTTATCGAGTAAACCTGATCGCTGAAGAGGAGAAACGAAATAGGCCGAGATAAGGTTTTCATGAACTATATTTGCTTGGCGAAAGTCCGCTGAAGGCATGCATTTTTGTTAGTTTCATTTTGCCCATAAGAATAACCTTCCTTTTTCGGATCAATTTCGAATCTTTTATGTCATTCTACTAAGTATACCAATGATTGCAGCAAAGTATATTTATAAATGCGCTTGGCGTATGAGTGAAATGTATTGAGTAGCCATGACAACTTCTTTGTTTTTTACTCGGAAAAGAAATGCTCAACAAACGTCAGTGACAGTACGACTAGACATGTGTGAGTATCCAAATCATATTTGATCCTAGTAATAAAGTAGAGAACAATTGCTTTTGTGGTCTCGGATGCTCTGACAGAGACAATAATATATTGATTTCGAAAAAAGAAAACCTAAACTTTAAAAAAGACAGAAGTAGCAAAAATATCATGTACTTGATTCTCTTTCTCTACTAACTATTTGAAAATGTCACCACGATGTGTACTGAAAGGAAGAGTGATGATAGTACATGTACTCATCTCCGAGTTTCTGAGAGGTGTGCTTTGTTCTTCAGTGGATTCGCACCCCGAACAATAGCACCTCTTATGAAAGCTCTTCCTAAGGACTTAGTATTTAGTGATTTTCTTCATGATTTTGGCAGGAAAAACCACCTAATTCTTTCACTGGTTTCAAAGCAATGCCCTTTATGCAGACTTATTATTAGAATGACCACTGTCATCGCATATCAATGGTCTACCACGATAACACATGGAATGATCATAAAGAAACTCCAGGTTCCAAGATCGAAACCCGTCAAGTTGCAAACATAGGGCTATTGGGCGTCCAGCAATAGTGGTTGTAACTATATAAAAATAAACATTTCGTCTTCCTGACCCCTTAAATCCTAAAGCAGCAGATGCAAATGAAGGACCTTTACTATTACATGTGCCTTTGATATTGGTGCTTCACCATAATGTAAATACAGCGACATTCAGTGCGCGATTTTCTATTTTCCCATTAACAATCTACATTCGTTTTTCGTCATATTTAGTCATACCTTTCAGATAAGCCAGTCCGTCATTTTGGTTTGTACTCTTTGTGCTCACTCTTGAGTCTGAAAAATTAAGAAACAACGAAAACTTACATTATGCTGTTTTTTTTTATACGACTACTTCAAACATTTTGTATTTCGTTCCCCATCAATTACAACTACATTTATACGTTAGTTCATAATCCTAAGCACACAAAATGAGATACACAAGATGGTGCATGCTAATGCGCACATATATGTACACGCGCATACATTCTTATACATACACCCCCACCACGAACACACACATTAACAAAGTGTAAGGTTATGGCCTGGAACAACATAGCTTCATTGATCATTTGTTCACACACATACACGTCGTTCAACTAACGGTCGTATACTGTCTAAAAGTATTATTAAGAAGACATATTGGAAAAAATCTGCTATTAACTTTCTGTGGCTAAATACTATAGAACTGGAGATCTTTCATAAAGTGACAGCATGACACGTTGTTTATATGTAAACAAAAAATGGCGGTAATATTTGCATTAGAACAATTTTCCAAAATTCGATGACGCAGAATAATCAAAAATCAACATATTATTCGATTTTAATAAAAATTGTCGATACTTATTTATTAAAGGACTAATTTTTCTTAAGAATGTTGTATTCCAAATTTCGAAGAATAATTTTGTTTCATATGATTATTACTTCTTACCCACCCACACACATACACGTCGTTCAACTGATAAATAAGGTGGGGGGGCACACACACACCTTATTAGTTTGATGATTTATTTTATGTATACATTGGTGCTTTCATTAATGTAAACATGTGTTACAGATAAATCCCTCGAAAAATTAATTACGTTTACCTTCTTTAGGAAAAAATTCCGGAACTGCTTGAACGGAACTCTTACTTTGGGATTTAAAAAACAGGAACATTAAGTAAAATATTTCTGTTCTTGGCAACTTTTTAGTTTTATTTGATTAATTATAATTTCGGCTTTTGATCTGGAAAAATCTTTTTTTCACCCAATATTTAAAAAAAAAAAGATTTTTCATCATTTTTTATCGATTATTTCGATTTTGAATTGTATATTATTTATTTTTTCTCTATTCTGCTTCGACTGAAATTTATTTAAGCATATTATAATAAGGATGAATAATTAAATATAATGAAATGAAGAAAAATATTTATATTTTTTTCATATATTTTTTCTGATTCTTTTGTTTATGTAAATTGGCCGCCATTTTAAATTATGGGAGGCTGCGATCATCGTAATTATTTCCTTGCTTCGCGGTTTAACAAATGTTTGATGCAGATGACAACGGACGATCTTTTCACTGCACATCTGTGGTGAATTTTAATCTTGTTCATTTTTCCCAATACAGTTTGTGTAAATTCTACTGCATTCTGGATTATATCTCCTGTGTCTTCTGTAAGACTGAGATGTCAGCAGAAATTAGCCTGCGTGTCATCGCTCGATTATAATTATCAATCACTACCTTTGAAACGTGATGATTTATAGTGTTAAAAGTTCTTTTTTCATTTTTTTTTAATGCAAAATGAAGAAAGAATTCTGCGCAATTTAGTTGACCGATAATAAAACATAGTATTTTTCTCTGCATTTGACAATAACTTTAGTTTTGGTAGAATTTTAACTATGGAATTTTAAATTTAACATTCTTTTTACTGTCATCGAAAATGGCATCATGATTGATGTTTTGCTGAATATAGTAAACATTGACTTTATAACAGTCAAAATCAAAATATGTTTTTCTTTTTGTTTAGACAAAAATCTGAGCTATTTTCTTTCTAGAAAATCATTAAAAAATCAAGAACGAAATTATTTAAATTTTAATTACGTTATTAAAATCAGGTGTCGTTTTTCCGGTGAAAATCTTTGTTCATACCTACAGTTTAGTATTGCATTCACAAATTGAGAAATATTTGGGAACTTGAAATTTCTCTTCAAATTATAATTTAATTATAATTATAATTACGTGATTACAATTACAAGAACAGTTGACAATTGCACATTTACGAGATAAAATGAAGTAATCTCTGACAGATACAGTATCCGTACCATTTGGAAATCAGTACCTAAAGGGAACATTGAAAGAACAGTATGTTCATTTTGTAACAATGAGGGAAAAGACATACAGATACTGAGATCTTATTTCAACACCTAAGCAATGGATGAAGAATCACAGAAACAGGCGATCATTGAAACAGCGGTGCGACTTATTAAAAGTGATATCAAGTTCAATGTGCCGTTCCTTACAAATCACTCTCCAAATGAAAAGTCGCCCAAACTCGATTCTGCACCTTCGTTTGTTCCTGACAATCTGTGGACATTGTTAAATTTGGTTTCGTGGTTAAGAATACAAGACGAAAGTTTGCAGGAATAGAACACGCAATTGTCCATGCACTTCGAACACGTACCGATCTGCCCCTATCTAACAAAAGGAAGCAACCCACAGGTTCCTCAAATGAAGATAATTAACAAAACGCGTTTTTTTTATGCCGCACTTATATTGAAGTTTCAGTTTAATTATTCTTATGGGGTATAATGGAGCTTCTCTCAACTTAGAAAGGCCAATATATACTTTTTGGAAAAATGCAAAATGGTAAAGAGAAGTAAGCTTCTTGCTTCTTTCTGTAAGTTTTGGTGCCATGAAACAGTTTTTAGACACCAAAATTACTTGTCTAGAATGAATAATGAACGAGTAATGGGCATTTTACGGATTTGGCGACCATCTTGAAAATTATACATTTCCAGTACTCAGTCTGTGGTAAACGTTTGATATGTTATTGAGCACACTTGATACTACAAAAACAGTCTAGGATGAATAATGAACGAGTAATGGGAATCTTATGAATTTGGCGGCCATCTTGCACGTATCTTGGAAATTACAACTTTCCCATGGTTAGAGTGTGATAGACGTTTGATATGTTATTGATCACACTTGATACTATGTTGGGAAAACTTGACTAGAATGAATAATGAACGAATAATATGCATTCTAAGGATTTGGCTGCCATCTTGGACGCCATCTTGAAAACGGTACATTTCCAGTGGTCAGACTGTGATATACCTTTAATATGTTATTGATCACACGTGTTACTACGGAATGCCGTTGAGAAACATTTTGTTGCGATTTTTCTGGGGATAGGATTGATTTCAGCGAGATATTGCTTGTAAAATGATCTTCATGTTGGAGCAAAATCTTGGACAGAATGCCCTGCACTATAAGAGTTGTGTTTCAATGATTTTCTTAGAGATTAAAATGAAATGTTGGCAACTGCAAATAGAGATCATATCAAATGAAAACACTTTAAATTATGTAACATCTCAGTGGAAATTGATTGCTGCTCACTGATAGTATAATTCATTTTAAATAGCAATTTCTGCTTTGGTCATTTGCTCTGAAAGGATGCAGCCTTGGAAAAGGGATGATTACAAACACTATTTTTAGTATACTGATTTTCTTTCAGCTAGTTTCAGCTAGTTTAGTGGTAATAATAATGCTATCCATTTATGGAAAATAATGCTATCCATTTATTCACTTATGTACTTATTCATCGTTACGAATATTTCTTTGTTTGTTGTATTTTGTTGCTTAACAAAGCGCAACAAAACATTGTCGTGTGCCGTGAGTCAGATTGGGTCGTTACCATCTGCATACATGGCAACAGAGTTGAGTCGAAGTAGAGTCGAGTGCCAATGACAACAGTGAAAAGAACGTTGAGAGTAGGAAACAGAAAGTCAAACAGAATCAGGAAACTTCAAGTTGGCATTATTCCCTTTGCAGAAAAACAATACGATACGTTGGGTAGTGGCCCGGTTCGAGACAGGATGATCAGTGGAGTTGGGTATGAAGACGTTCATGAGGAAAAGAGTCGATGAGGATGAGAGAGAGAGATAATATTGGATAAAGGTTCGAAGAGGAAGAAATGTCGGGAAGAAAGAAATAGTTTTCAAATGAAGAAAGAAAAATAGGAATTCTTTTCACTTTATTCAGTGAAAAAAGAGAGAAGAAAAGGGAAACAGGTCTGGTTAGTCACTCAATTAGAAACCGTTACGTGACCAACGTCATTTGGCTGCATGCCGTGATGGGAGTGATCAATTAAAAAATTGGAAAAGGGGATGATCAATGAATAAGTTACTTCTTTTGCCTTTTGTTGGGCAGTGATTACTAAAAAGTGTCTGAATTTTCATAGAACAAACATTGCGAATTGAACCTCCCCACTAAAAACCTATTGGGGGGGTCAAAAACCAAATAACGTTTTTCTAGATACAATAAGGAGTAAATGTTTGAATTTTCAGCCCTCTTGTTACATTGGTGCGGCCTGTACGCGTGATACATACATACGTGATACGTACATACAAGCCAGTCGGACCAACTTAAAAACTGAAAAAACCTATGTTGACAGTTTTGGTTGACGGTTTTTAATAACTTGTGAATAGAAAGAAAGAAAGGTTTCAATTGAATAAAAACAGGAAAAGAAACAAATGAAGAAAAGTAGAGGGGGCGTTGAGAAAGAAATGTAGTTCGAAGGAAAGAGAGTGGAGATTCTATCCAAGATTGATTCATTAAAAAAAAAGGTAAGCAAAAACAACATCGGGAAAGAGGAAAAGTACAATTTCAGAATGACTGACTAAAGAATACGGCAAGCGCTCGAAGCAATCGTCAATTGGGGAGTAAGGGTGTCCGAACGACCTGCTATTGTCTCTTCGCTGGGGCTGCTCGGTCGGGGCTCTCACCGTACCAACTTCTTGCTCTTTTTGTTGTCTCCCACCCGTTTCATTACTTGCAGGCGACTTCCGAAACGCTTGCCACCTGCTCTTGACGGGGCCGCCTTTTCTAGTAGTGTCTCGTGGATGAGCCTCTCCCCGTCTATGCGTATGCCAGAATACCTGGGTACGCATACACGAGCGTGTATGTAATACGTAGAAAGCGGCCAGATTTTGTGAACACATAACTTCAATTGAAAGAGTTTTTCGGACAATCGAACCTTCTTGTCATTTTTGCAGTTCATACGACGTTTCGTCCGGTCCCTTCTACGGCCTTCTTCAGGTAACTATCCGTATGTAAACAAGAGGACTCTTTTTTCCGGTAGTTTCAAACAGCAAGGTAGAGAATACAAAGAGTTTGTAGTCGCTACGAGATTTGGGTTATTGTTAGCATTTCTCCCTCTTCCTAACCAGTTGGACCATCAGAAACATGCAGTTCTCAATGTTAGAATATACTGTCATGAAAGGTCATTTCCGGGCCAAACACCTGTGTGGAAATGGAAGTGACTCCAGTCACCTTGGGAAATATGCATCTCGAAAACAGGATGTTGAATACACAAGCGTGCGCGTTCGAAACCCCATAATGCTCAGAGCCGAGACGAGGAAGCTCAGAAGAGACGGAGAAAACTCAGACCCGAACAGAGAGGCAGATCGCCCAGGGCTGGGAAGACATAAGACCAAGTTCCCCTGTTGGGAACGGTCTCTCGGCACCCTTATTTCTCTCCAAATTGTAACCTATGAAATAGAAATATGTTTACATATTTTTACAAACAACTTTTGAGTCTTCTTTCTTTCTTGGACACAACGGATCTTCACTCCACTATCCAACATCAAAGTCAGACTCAAAAACATAAACAAGTCATGACCAAGGCCAACTAGAAAGATATTCTATGGCGGACTACATCTGAAGAGAGAAAAACGAACACTAACCTCTCTGGGGAAAAGTACAGATTATAGACAGGAAACACCGTTGGAGAGTGTGACAACTCAGAGAAGCGGCATACATCACCATGCCGGATACTTGTACAAGTCAGTGTGCAATTCAACTCGATGTGGCTTTAGTTGCTCAACAGGAAAATGTATGGAAGTCCTGGCCCAATATATATATATCATCATCATCATCAGCCGTTATAAGTC
>VCCN01002054.1:128148-138854 GCA_006491835.1 Architeuthis dux
ACATCCCGGGACCCATCAAAACATATCAATCTTATTTGGTGTTTATATTCATCAAACGAAACAGTTAATGAATTCCAGTTATCAACCTCACTTCCAAGTGTTGACGTGTCCTGCATAAACCAACCCAAACACTGACCGCTAATAATAAACGCTAACAATATTGTAACACATCTTTCGATGCATTATATTGGTCTTATTCACACCGATCATGTACGAGTGTCGAATCTTGTGACAAATACAGTGGACGACAGAAATGTAAAGAATCTCGGTTAAGATTCGGTTTAGCAAATGCATTTAATGAAAATGTATTACTCTCATCATCAGCAGAAGCCATTAGAGTTCCACTGCTGAACGCATGTTATGATACACTACCACGCGAGGTCATTTTCCAGGCCAACACCTGTGCGGAGGTGGAAGTGACTCGGCCACCTTAGGAAATACGTGGGTGTCCAAAAAGCAGCTTAGAGCCCAAGAGGAAGCAGAAGAGACGGAGAAAACTCAGACCAGAGCAGAGGACAGAAAAGCTCGGAACCCAGGACCCAAACAGAGACAGGTAAACCGCCTAGGGCTGGAAAGGCATAAGACCGGGTCCTCTGTTGGGAACGGTCCCCCGGCACCCTTATCTCTCCCCCACTCCTCATTCTCCGGCAACTTTCGAGTCGTTCCTTCCTTTCTCGCCAAGTCCAGGACATTCACCCCGCTATACACCATACAGGCCTTTCCCATCTACTTCCATGACGACCTAGATTATGTTAACCTATGCCACGTATCACCGGCAAACCTCTATATGTTATCCCTCCATCCTGTATCTGGTCTTCCCTATTGCGTTTACTGACCCATAGGCACCAACCGGTTAGCCTCCCCCCCATCTATTGTCATCGCTTATTGCTAGGTGCCCATCCCATCTCCATGTTTGTTGCTTAATTATTTGTATAATATCCTTCACTCTAGTCTTCCCTCTGATCCATGCTGATAGTTTCTATCTTTTAGAGTTATTCATAGCATTGCTCATTCCATGGTTCTCTGTGCTATTCTGAGTTGTTTTTCAGCTCGTTTTGTTAATGTCCATGTTTCGCATCCGTACGCCATGGTTAGTATTATGCAACCGTTGTATACTTTACCCGTTAAGCACCTTGACAGGATTCTCTTCAACATGTCTCTATTAATACCGAATGCTTTCCGATATATCGTTATGCGTCGTTTTATTTCGCTGTCATGGTCTTTTCAAATTAATTAAATAGAAATAGTTCTTATTTTATTAGAAATACCAGAGAGACGTCAACTACACATATCTTCAACGTTGGGGTCGGTGCCACGGTAGCAGATGAAGGTGTGGCTGTTTAGCTAATGGTGGAATTTTAGCATGTGGTTTCGCCCCTAACGCCCATGATTTTCGCATTATTATTTCCCTCTCTATGAGTTTTCACACTAGTAGTGACTGATGGCTTTCATTGTATATGAAGTGACATCTCGTAAATACTCTCCAAGGCTCTTCTCATATGTCATGCTGATTTTAGTAAAGATGTCGTCTGGATGGTCTTGCTTCTTCCGTGGATTTCCAGTGCTATCAACCTCTTTGCTATACCTTCTGGGACAGTCCCCATGTCCCCCGACAACGATTGGTAGTAATGTCCATGCTTTCTCAGTTCCCTGGAAAAGCCACGGTACTTATCTAGCTTTTCAGTTTCTCTCAGCGTTGCTCCTTGGTCTGTCCGAACAGCAACATCCATTATCAGACACGGGGTTCAATTTAAAAATTAAAAATAAAGGGAACGTATTAGCCTAACTAGAAGGATGTCCCCCCACACTGACAAGTCAGTGTGTTGAAAAGTGGGACTTGATCTCATTCAATGAATTACAATTCTAATATAAGCCACTATCTTATAAAAAATCAATCCATGACAAGAAAAGCTAACGTTGTCTAATCTCAAGTAAATATATAGAGGTTTACCATGAGTAGGAAAATGGCAACATATGCTTAAGGATTGCATACCATAGTAAGATCAAGGCTGATATCCGGTTCAAAATCAGCCACACGTTTCCTAAAACGTAGCTTTATTTTTCTTACTAAACAGGTAGAATGAGAGATGAAGGAAGGAAAGCGCAGTAATGTCTCCTACAGTATGTTGATTGATGACCTGAAGTATTAAGCGTGACTCCGCATTCTAAAGAGGCGCCCGTTGACCTCGGGGCTACCTTCCTTTTACTGGCAAGGTAGCTATTAGGCTGTAGTGTTCTTATTCCGAGTACCACAGTGTACAGCATTAAAAACAAACAGTCGAATCGACAGTGATGGAACTGTACGAGAACCTACAATGGAGAAAGGGTGGAGATAATTGCCGTTGTAGATGGAAACGTATATTGGGTAAGATATGTGGGCGATGCCTCACAAGAGATGAGATAGAGGTAGAGGTTGAGAGATGTGCCCCCAAACAAAAAGAAATTCTCCGGTCTGTGTTAGCAGGGGGAACATGAAGGATGGTTCTTAGACAATACTTTGCGTTGAGGTTTTACTAGTCGCTGCTAGTATGAACTCAAACAACAACAACAGCAGCAACAACAACAACAGCAACAACAATAACACTAACAATAACAATAATAATCAGGATTCGGAGATTTGACAAATCTTTAAACTCTGTAAACCACAGCAAAATACGGAAATACCCGAAATTCAAGGATACTTGTTTTCACCAAATCCCAGGTGAAAGCCAAGGGTCATCAGGTGTGTATCTGCAAATGCATGACTAATAAATATTAATAATGATTTTCATTCCTCTCTTAACTAATCTCGCAAGATTGGTAGTCCAGGCAAACTAACCCAATTTGGGGCCCGAATTGGAAAACATTTAAACATCATTTGTTTTCTCCACAATACATGTATATGAAGTCTCCAGAACACCAAACTAAAAGTCCCATGAAATACAAGATGGCGGCCTTTTTCAAGATGCCCGCAGATTCGTCCTCATTAAGTTATTTGGGGTCAGAAAACCCAATGTCTGTACAACTGACATGATAATATATGGCTGGAAAGAGTTTAATCAGCTTTCCAACGCCGTATCTTGTCAGTTTGTATCTGTAACTATATTCTATATGTACGCATTCCTCTCTACGTTGCTATTAACCCATTAACTGCAGATGACTGAAATTCCATTCACTGTAGCTCTATGGCCTAACTGTGAATAACGGACATGTCCATCATTCACACGATGGACCCTTCCACTTAAAGCTGTTGAGCTTACTTTGCGCTACCCTGCAAAATCAGCAAGGCAATTGAGCTGTTTTGTCGCAGTTAAAGGGTTATTGTTCACGTGGTCCTTCCTTTATGTCTTGCTGATTTGGCATTTCAATATAATGTCGTGTTGTTTCCTAGTTCATCACCGGATGATTATTCTCCAAGTTAATGGCAGTTCTCAGTCCATCAATTCGGAAGTTGGGAAAGCCCTTCTGTCGTCTTTTCACATAATACCATGCTTATTGGTATGATAATCGTAAATATTAACTTAGGTTTTGTCTGGTTTACACTTGTCAACCACATGCAAAACCGCAATCGATCATTTAACATGGGGACATTCAAATGAAGAACAGGTCAAGTTAGTAACTCAATAGAAAGTATCACGTGGCCAACGTCTTTTGGCATCTCGCTGTGTTAGGGGTGATCAATTGAAAAGTTGGAACAAAGGGTGATCAATGAATAAGTTACCTCTGTACACGTTGTATTGTTGGGTGGTGATCACTATAGAAGTCCGAATTTAAAAAATAAAACAAGCACTGCTGGACATAAACTAAGGGGCCAATTTAGCAAAGACCTACATTGTAAATTGACACCCCCCATTAAACACTTGCTTTTAGGGGGAATTTAAAAAAGCAAAACGAAAGTGTTTTTCTATACATATTAAGGAGTAAATGTTTGAATTCCCAGCCCTCTAGCTCCACTGGTGCGGCCTGTACACGTGAGACGTAGATAGATAGATAAATAGATAGATAGATATTCAGTCAGCCAAAGTCACATACAGGACTGAATGAACCTGTTGACAGTTTTAGTTGGCAATTTCTAACTGTAGTCGAAATGTGAATTGTGTCAGAAAGGTATCCGGTCAGTTTTAATGTCTCGAAAACCGGTTGCACGGCCGTGATGTAACTTAGCAACCAATCGGAGTGGACCATACTGCACGTGCTTAAATAAACGCTCCCCACATTTGATTCATTGAAATAGATGAGATTTTAGACCGTGGGCAAGATTAACTAGAACGTGACGAGAAAGCTGATGACAATAGAGGAAGGGAACAGTTTCGACTGTATTGAAATGTGGAACAGGCGCTCGATAGATCATTCACCTCCCCCATCGAACAAGATCTGTCTCCCTGCGGCTTGTCACCATTGAAAAAGAGGAGATTTAAGAACATTGGCGAGATTAAGGAGAACGCGGGTTAGTGCGTGAGGTACCAGGCGAGCGAATACATTGTAGAGGAGTAGGGTGCCACTTCCCTAGGTATGCTATCTTTTCGTTGATAATTCTAAGATCACTGGCAATGCATTTACATTATACATGTAATAGCTCTATTAGTTCAGAAAAGCTTGCATTATATTCTGAGAACTGAGAATCCGTTACTCCTTGGGTTCCACTGCATTTAATTAGTAAAATCAATAATAGTGCATAACTATACTCAAATTATCAGCAATGCATTCATTCCACATATAATACCCCTGTGTGGCCAGTAATGCATGCATTCATTCCCGATTACAGTCCCTATTATCCTGATTTCCAAGACAGTGCTATAGCTAAATCAATACCAATGGATTTGCATTATACAGGAACTCCCCGATTAACATCGTATCGCTATAACGTCGTGGAGAAAAATATATAAATATACGGTATACAATAAACTATGAAAATCAAACATAATAACAAAAATGTATATAACACATATTATAAGTATTGTAGTTGGAATCAACTGATTTTCCCCCCTAGATTAGGTATAAACAAAATGGACGAACATTTCAGCGTGAAATTGACACGTGAGACATATTTTAAAAGCTGGCAAAGATCAGCATATTCACTCAATATTATTTTTAAAAAAATACTTTCATCATTTTTTACGATTTAATCCGACATCTTCTGAATTTTTGAAATGCATATTTGTTATTCTTTCAATGTCTTGGTTCGACTGAAACTTATATACAAATATTATAAAAAGGATGAATAATTACATTTAGTGAAATGATGAAAAGAATATTTACCGCTTGTATTTTTAATATATTTTATTCTGTTTTTTGTTTATGAAAATTGACTGTTATTTCAAATTATGGGAGTTGCAGTCGATAACATGTCTTTTTTGCACGGCGCAGCTGTCGTGCATTTTAATCGTTCTTCCACTGAAATATATGGGTACTGCATTGTCTACCATACACTTTCAAAAATCAGATGTTACACGCCTGAAATTTATTTTCATTTCTGTCCATTCTATTCATACCTATCACTAGACATACATAAGTCGCAAAATCCATCCATGAAAATGAAGTAAATTTCACTACTACCGTGGAAACAAATAGTGGTCGCTGGAGTGAATAAACCAGTGTAAGTAGCAAGCGATAATAAGAGTGAATTGAAGTAATACGATCAACACTGTACATTTGTTATGACTGGACCAATATAACTTTTGACCTCCATGTATCTACTGCTTAGGCGTCATATGTGTTGTTTCACTTAACGTTGTGTCAGTTAGAGTCGTAGTTTTCAGGTACCTAGCCACGGCGTTAATCTGCGAATCCCTGTACATATACTAGCTCCTTTTGACAGTAAGAGTTGCCTTAAATACTCTTCACTGAAAACCCCTTTGTTCCTAACCTTTAACAAATATTTGTATAGTACCTGCAACCAGGCAAGAAACACAGACATTGTATTTTTCCACATCATTGTTCGCCCAGTTAACGTACTATTCTGCCATGGTAGATTATTCGGGGACTCATACTAATATTTGAAAAAAACAATAAAATTCAAAAGCGAGCGAAAAGTGATGTGGAGAAATGTAAAAGTATCAATGAAACTAAAAGGAAAGTGTTTGTTTGTTCAAATACTTACGCGCATTACTTCTTTTAAGTATTTAACAAGCACCCGATCTGTTTGTATTGTCTAACATTGCAGGGGTCATTATGGGTTTGAGCAGGGGTATCCAAATTAACCTACTAGTTTGGCAACTCTTCCATATGCATTCACTTTTACAATCCCATTGATCGATTCTGAACAGGAATTTAGAAGGATAGACACAGAAAACAACTTTTCTTCTTTCCATTTAACAATGTAATTCTATTAACAAATGATTTTCGAGAAATATAACATTCAGAACCACAACAAATGATTAAATGCATGTCCTGCCATGCGATTAGAAGCAAAATGTCTGTTTGTCATAATACCTACCACAGGTAGTGTATATTTGTATGTATAAATACCATGGTATGTGGCTTTGTAACTCTGATGTTGGTCACACTAAATATATGTGCATATCTAAGTGTGTAGAGCAGATAGAGCTTTGAAAGTTCTCATACATAGCCACACTATCTGTCCGAATACAATGGTATACAAACAACGAGGATTCCCGTACGTAAACCAGAAGTTATACTCTGTTTAACATATATGTACATGAAGTGGATGGTCAATAAAGTGGAGGATCGGTTTTCTATTGTTTTAAAGAAATAAACCGAACCCATAATTATATCGGCGTAATATGTACATGGACATACAGAGAGGGGTCGGTTCTCATTTGGCATATAGTGGCAAATTGAATCCCCTATCTATTGCTTCAGGTAACAACTCCGTAGACCAGATACACATTTCATAACTTGTATACAAATCCCCAAATTATGTCAGAATAAAATGGTATGAAAAGATTATGTTCGTCTTTTTAACATTAACCCAACCAAATCATTATCGGTCAGGACATCACGAGGGGGGTCGGTTTTATATTGCTATATAGTGGCAAGTTGAACCCCCGTGATTAATACATCCATATTTATTACTTCAAGTAACAAGTCTGTATGACCTCCTGAGATAAACCAGCTACACCTTTCATATTTTGCATAAGCCCAAAATTATATCTGAATAAAACGGTACGGAAAGAAAAATTATGTTCGTCTTTTTAAAATTAACCCGACCAAATATTTATCAACCATGATTTATTCACAACGCAATTGCTCATTTCAGCCAAACACTTCATTATGTACTAATCGTTCCGTTCAATGCAGAACACACATACACACACACATCTCTATATGTCATGGTATTTGCACTACTTGTGGCATAAGTTATGAGGCTGTTACTTTCATCTTGCTGAGTAGTAAATGGAAATATAAATACATGAATGCATCATAGAACCTCGACCACCTGAGATAAATGGACAATGTAACATTATTTATCAAATTACATTGATATTAATGAGGCTATTGAGAATGCGGAAAAAGAGAAAGATCAAAACTAATTATAAATGCGCTCTTTTAAGACCTATTACACTTTTGAAGAGAAAACATCACAGGCAATATTCCAATTCATGCCTGGATCGTTATTATCTACGCATAACACAGAACACATATACACAGAAACATAAGATCGAACCCAGAAATTGTAAGCAGTACTTTTTGGTTTTACAAGAACTACTCAAGTAGAGCTAACTGAATTAACTTCAAATTATTTTGGAACATAACTTCGATGACAAATGTAAAGTAATTGGGAATGTTGAAATCCAGTCACATCACGCATTCCAGCTAAATGGCAGGACCTTTTTGCTGTGAACCTGTGAATGAGATTCTATCAAATCATGGCAGCCCGACCAGACCAAAAAATAGTAAATATCACCGCGAGATCTTAGGAGGTTCATAGAACATTAGGGTGATTGATATGACAATGACATGTGGCACAGTTGAAACTAATGTAAATACCTGAAATAGACTGAAGACATTTGAAAAGTGAAATATAATTTTTAGACTATGATGTAATACATTAGTCTTGTTGTCTTGATGAGATGGTTGTTTTATGATGTAGTAGGTTATTCGTGTTGTCTTGATGTATTGTTTGGTTTATGAGGTAGTAGATTAGTCGTGTTGCCTTGATGAGATGTTAGTTTTATGAAGTAGTAGGTTAGTCGTGTTGTCCTGATGTGTTGTTTGTTTTATGATGTAGTAGGTTAGTATTGTTATCTTGGTGTGATGTGTGTTTTATGATGCAGACGGTTAGTGGTGTTGTCCTGATGTGTTGTATGTTTTATGATGTGATGGATTAGTCTTGTTCCTGGATGCGATGTTAGTGGGATTCGGATCTTGTTCGTTAGTCCCAATCGCAATAAATAAGTATAGCTATTACAGCTCACCGTATTTTTGTTTGCTAAATAAATGAACCTAACAATAACCCTGACACTAGCTCATTATCACGATAGGACTATATCAGCCGAGCTGCCGACATTTCCATACTTTTTGTTTTTATTTACATTCATTTAGCATACAAACATACGTTGATGTAATTATTCAGTGTGTAGGGATAAGCGAAACATCCCCACAGATGTGTTCTCTGGACTGAGTCAATAATTCGTAGTTGGGGACGTCTGAAATGCAGAGATGTAATCAAGGAAAGCAACGGTCTCGACGTAATGGTTATTATTTTTTTTATTTATCATTATTATTTTTTCGAAAACGCTAACAATCATATATGATTAGATCGGAAAATAGTTATCTACTATGAGCTCCTTCCGGAGAACCAAACGATTCATTCGAACAAGTACTGCTCTCAGGCAAATTGGAAGTAGCAATCGAGAGAATTCGCCCGGAATTAGTTAGTAGTGTGATATTCGATCAGCTAAACCACCTGGTTGTTTGACTACTGGGTAAACATTATTACAGCTTGGCAGGGATGTATCCACTCATTCGACGTTTCCACCAGATAACACATTACAGTATTACCATTTATTCCGGTCTTTGCAGAATTCTCTTCATGAAAAAGAATTTCAGTTCCATTGATGATGGGAAAAAAGGCACCTTCATCGGTTCTCGTCTCAGAAAGCTACACATAATTCACGGAGGATATAAATCTAAAGTTTCCTGTATGATAGTGGAAGATTGTGGAGGAACGCTTAAAAGAAGTAAGTGTTGAAAAAAGAATAGCCTTTACTTTTACTTACAGAACTTATTTTATTTAAACATACGCGAAGTAACAAAGGCAATACGGAGCGAATGTAATTTTTAAATGCTCTTATTCGGATGTTTGCGGTGATTAATTAAAGAATCTAGGTTCACAGTTAGGGTTATCCATTGTCTACAGTTAATGTTATTGGTAATAAATGTTTGCTTGATTTCACGTTCCTTCTCGTTGCATCCCTTTGCTTTTCGTAATTTACTACATCCGCCAAAAAGAATGTCATTGATTAAACAATTGTTATTGGTAATTAATGAAAGCTCTATTTCGCCTCTCAGTGCTTCTCGTTGGTTCTTCTTGTATTTTACAACAGCCAATATTGGGTCCCTATTATTCTGAGTGAATATAATTAACAACCCCTTAATTCCAGGATGCGTTTATTCATACGAATAGCGGGATGTCCACTCTCTCATTATCACGCATATCTTGTCGAGCAGGTTAATGTTAAACAGTTGAAATCTGCATCTATTGATGATACGGTTTCTTTATACCAGCATGGCGAGATGTTATGTGCTCTCATATACAGGCACTCTTCTATATGTAAGAATCCCTAGGGGTAATAAGCCATTTCCAATTCCAGCACATACATTTCAGACTCAGCTAGCATGCTATGTTATGCCGCTCGGATCAATGCCTACAGCTGCTTATAATATAGAATCATTCGAAGCCGAAGTCGTTTCTGGAATTGACAAACGAAGGCCTGGTGAAAAGCCAGGCTCATAGACAGATAAGATTGTGCAACTTTTATTTCGTTTCGGGGAAATAAATGTTAATTATGTTAGTTATTATGTCTAAAACGTATAGCAAATGTCAATTATTCCATTAACTCTTTGTTTTGCGGCCAGGACAGCGACAATTTGAAATCTACTTCATTTCAATTGGACAGCAGGCACATTTGCACATTGTTCATCACATAAAGCTAGAAAAAGAATTACACATTAACATCACGCTCCTGGTCACAAAAGCAAGGTTTGACTGGAACAACAGCCGTTTTCTATAAGTTGTACACATGAGCAATACGAAAGTATCACGCATTACCCAAAAACGTTTTTCTGGATACTTACCGCACTTAGTTTAGTCTAGAACGAAGAAACATTTAGAACAGGAGAAGAAAGATGCTGTTGCACAAAACCGTGTCCTGCCACTTCCTCCCCTCTTCCTACACCACGTCTCTGCATGTCACGTTGATTCTCCGTTGCGCCTGCGACCAATCTCCCTCCCTCCTCCCTGTGTCCAGCCCTGCCACCACCACATCCTTTTCTCGACACTCACCCCCTGTTATCACCACGTCTTTCTATGTCACGTTAATTATATGTCCCCTTCCACCGAAATATACTTCCTTCCACACCCACAACCTCAAACAACCTCATCCTCTTCCTCTGCCACTCCTCTCTCATAACCACCACGAATTCGCATGTGTCTTCCGTTGATTATCTATTCTTTAGCTTTACTAAATTCAAGGTCAGTGGGCCTACCCTGTTTATTGATTGGAAATGTTTTGTTTTCAAAATAAGGACCACACTACATACAC
>VCCN01002059.1:13245-27225 GCA_006491835.1 Architeuthis dux
GTGTGCTCTAGTTCAATTCGTCTTGAACTAGATAGCCACTCCGAACAAGCTTAATGAACTCATTCCTTCTTTGTAGCTATCGAGTGATTGTGCGTTCAAATGATGCGTATGTTATTTACGATGTTTTACCGTTTATATGTATTTGTGTATTTTTCCTAATTCAACGTATTTGCAGTTTTCTGCGTTCAAGCGTAAACGTTATATATGTCTGTTTACGATGTTAACCGTTTATATGTATTTGTGTATTTCGCCTAAATTCACGGCCTTATAATTGTATTTGCAGTTTTCTGCGTTCAAACGTAAACGTTATGTATGTCGATTTACAATGTTAACTGTTTATATGTATTTGTGTATTTTGCCTAATTCGCGGCTTTATTATTGTATTTGCAGTTTTCAAGTTGTACTGAACGTAAAGTTGTACTAAAACGTTGTACTGAACGTAAAGTTGTACCAAAACGTTGTACTAAACATAACATTTTACTGAATGTAATGTTGTACTAAGAACGTTGTACTAACATGTTGTAATAAAGGTCGTTTATGTACACCAGTAAGAAGCGTTAAACCTTTGTCTTCACGACACGAACCGAGCTATAGTTTTTTTTTATCCTTCAACTTCCAGTAGTAAGTTGATAGCGCAATGTCTGTATTTCTATGTATGTTTTTGAAAGATGCCTTGTGATTTGCCAGCCTAATTTTAAATTCTGATTTCGTTAATCCGAATATAAGTTTTTTCCCTTTTAGGGTTTTCTAGTGTTGATATTTTAGCCCTGTAGACCACTTCTCTGGTGAGACATTTATTATTCACTACACATTCGTTTGGTTTTCTACAATTACATTTCTTTTCAGTTATATCGTTCTCTGTTTTGTTTTCAAGTTGTTTTTAAATATAATTGTTATGCCTGGTTATGATTTTCCCTATGTTATCCCAATTTTATGTTATTAGTATTTAGTATTTCGTGCAATTTATTTTTCCTGTGGAATTGTTTTTTTTTTCCTACATTCGTTTTCACATGTTTATTGAAAGGGGGAGTGACCCATAGTATTTTCCTGCTTCTGTTATTCCTGTTTCTTTTGTTTTCATTGTTATTATTCCTATTTTTTCCATTTTTCCCCCGTTATATTTTAGTTCAAAATTATTGTATCCACTATTTTGTAGTGCTTTTTGATATTTTGCAATATGTTTATTAAAAACTTTCCTGTTAGAAGAATTGCTTGTTAATCTTTTGTTTATAGAGTTGTGTATCTTTTTTTATTATTGATGGTGGATGGTTAGATTTTATATTAACATATAATGGCTTGTTGTTGGGCTTTGAGTAGTTTTCATAGGTGTTATTATTTAGGTCTAGGTTACGTCTAAAAATGAACTATTTTAAAAGTTGCCTTTATTTCTATTTTTAATCCTATTTGTTTTAGTTTTTTTGTGATTTCTTTTTAAATTGTATCTACTTTTTGCCCGGTCATATTCTTAACTACTAGTAAACCATCGTCCCTGTATATACCTGTTTGTTAAGCTATATAATATGTATAGCCCGACTAGGTCTGATATTTGCGCAATGTCATATGCGCCTATTGCTACATCAAATTCCGGGTTGTCTCTTTTCATCCAGAAATGTTATTGTTGTAAAGTATTGTTCTTCTGCTGTGCATTATAGTTTCTATGTCGTATTTTGTAATTTTATTGCAGGTCTCTGCCATTATCAATGCGTTTCTAACAGTCTGTTTCGTGATCGATGGATGGATGGATGAAAATCAATAATGTCAAATTGAATAAAGACGGCTCTGTCCTTACCTTCTATTCCTTTGAAAAGCACTTGAAATGAATTCCGCCCAGGACAGAAGAACTTTCCCCCGACTGGCCAACATGGAACAGCCAATTATGGACTAAAAAAAAATCTCACCATTAATAATTGTAGCTATATAAGAAATTAACTAAACAAGAGTAACTGTTCATCTGAGGATCGAGGTCTCGTGAAACCAACTGTACAGGTTGTAATGAACCAATAAATATTTTTCTACTATGTATGTATATAATGGCAAATAAAAGTGTTCGACCTCCTTGGAAATTTTCATATTTTCTTGCATTACAACCTACATGGATCTTTAAAAAAAATTATGCCATGGACCTACACAAAACAGTCGGAATTGGTGAGGTGAAATGTTTGAAAAATCTTATTTTAAAGATTTAAAAAAGCTAAAAAAACTGAAAAGTGGTGCGTGCATAAGTATTCGACCCCTTTGCTATAAATCCCCTAAATAAGATCAGATGCAACAAATAATCTATCCACGTCAGTTAAATAAAGTTCATTTGTGTGCAATCTGAGTGTCACATGATCTCAGTATATATACACCTGCTTTGAAATACCTGCAACACTACTAAGCAATGAACAACACCAAGCAAGCGCCATCATGAAGACCAATATACTCACCAAACAGGTCAGGGACAGAGTTGTGGAGAAGCATAGATCAGAGTTGATCATAGAAAAAAATCACAAACTTTGAACATCCCATGGACCACTATTAAATCCATTATTACAAAATGAAAAGACTATGGCACAACAATAAACCTACCAAAACTCACGGACCAGTAAGGAGGGCATTAATCAGAGAGGCAACAAAGAGACAAAATATAACCCTAAAGGAGCTGGAAAGTTCCATAGTTCCGTTGAACTACCGTTGCACGCAAAAGCTTTCGACCCCCTTGGCATTTTTCATATTGTGTAGCATTACAACCTGTAATGAAAATGGATTTATTTTAAATTTTATGTCCACCTGGTGGATAAATGTCATCAAATCAAATTTGGAACGATTAATCGGAAAAAATAAGGAAAATAATCTTATGTTCGCCCAACATTTCAGATTGT
This sequence comes from Architeuthis dux, assembly GCA_006491835.1. NCBI lineage: Eukaryota > Metazoa > Mollusca > Cephalopoda > Oegopsida > Architeuthidae > Architeuthis > Architeuthis dux. The sequence continues at coordinate 16,107 of VCCN01002059.1, forward strand.
ATTCCTTAAAATTTTGAAAACAAGTTTTTGTTTAAAAAGATTCACTTCACCAGTTTGGATTATTTTGTGTAGTTTTATGTCGTGGACCACGACATAAAACTTTTTAAAAATCTATTTTTTAAGTGTTTCTGGCTTTTCTGTGTGAAATTATTTTTATATTTTACATATTCCTCGTCATTAATCTAATTATTCTTCATAGTCTTTCTATATTATGTTTATGTTTTGTTATTAGCTATTATGTATATTCTTAGTCTAATTTTTTAAATTTTTAGTTAATATTATTCTAGTTTTATTTTTTTAGTTAATATTATCGGTATATAATTTATCTTCTTAGTCTAGTTTTTATTTTTATTATTTTATTATTTTATTATTTTATCTTTTAATATTACCATCTTATTATTTACATTCTTAGTCTAGTTTTTATTTTTTTAAATTTCTTAATTAATATTATCACCATCAGATCTGTTACACTTTTTCTTGTTGATCCCCACTTGTTGATCCGTTTTAGTTTTTTAGTTATTTCTTTTTTTCTACTTTTTTTTCTACCGGTCATATTCTTAACTACTAGTAAACCATCATCCCTGTATATACCTATGTCATATATGTTGGTTTAGTCCATAATGCTGTTTTACATTTATATTTATATTTTCTAGTATGTTCTTGCTAATTCTACCCACTTCTAATTTGGTTGGGTTGATCAGTCTGGTTGTCGGTTTGTTAGTGAATCCGTCATTATGGTCTTTAAGTAGAACATACGCCTGCTTCTTGTGTAATTATACAAGCTTAAACCCGAACAATACGAAAAATTACTGGAGAAAGATATAAATAAGACATACAGAAAAGACACAAACAATGATTATGAAAAATAATCAACAAAGAATAAAACAAAATAACGGACCAATTAAAAATCAGCGAGAGGGTAGCCCAATTACAAAACCTGACGCGCCAAACCTGACGCCCATTCCCTACCATCTGAAAAGCACATTTAATGAAGTGATTCACAAAATAGAGGCAGACGACGTCATTGAGCCACCCAATGTGCCCGAGCATGGCTATCTAACCCAGTTCTAGTACCAAAAGCAGATGGCTTCATGCGAATCACTAAGAAACCTAAACAAAGCGTTGATGACATTATGCCCATCTTCACTGGAAAATCTGTATTCCATCAACTTGAGCTTGCAGAAGAATCCAAACCCCTAACTATATTTCGTGCAGAAGATCGCTTAATGCGTTATAAGAGACTCACCATGAGGACTCTACCAGCATCAGGTGAGCTCAATTGCCAACTCCGTCCCATCATTGTCAACATTCCGGACGCTGCAATCATCCAGGACGACATTGTCATAGCAGTACCCGACGAGGAAACACATGATCGAACACTAGAGCTTGTTCTCACAGCTCTTGAATAAACAAGATGTATCCTCGGACAACCAGAAATACCATTTTGGGGATTCAAAGTCAAGCCGTACAAGAAGCAGGCAAAGCAATAACCAAGGATGAAATGCGATCCTTTCTTTGTATGATAAGGTCAAACGATATCCCTGATATCGCTGCTGCCACAGCAAACCTACGTGAACTGACTAAACAAATTTTTAAATGGACAGAGGCTCACGAAAAAGAGTTCCGCAACATTAAAGAAGCATTCACAGCTGATGTGCTTCTAAGACACTACAACACCAACAAAAACACCTTCATCTTCGTCGACGCCCACTTCACTGGTCTCTATGCAATCCTCGCTCAAGACCATAGATCAGACCAAAGCAGTTGCTTTCGCATCACGAACCAATACAGTTGCTGAGAAACCCACAGCTTGACCTAGAGACGATAGCTATTGACTTTGGTCTCCGCCAGTTCCGTCATATTCTTGCTGGCGGACCACAAGTTGTTGTTGTCACTGACCAACAACCACTTGAATCTCTCTGGCGATCCAAAGGGAAACCGTCAGTCAGAATAGAGAGAACCCTCCTGCGTCATCAAGACATCAACCACCGGGTCGTATGGAGAAAGGGCAATTTCATCAGTCGACATGCAATACCGCTTCAGAAACTACCACAACGCATTGCAGAAGAAGCTGCAGAACACCAAAAACTACTGTACCTCCCCCACAGCCCAATTATTTCCTCAACTGCTATTACCAAAACGCGCTTACGTGAGGCACAACTTAATGATGACAAGTTGACGCGATTACGTCATTTCATAGCCCTTGGCCAAGCTTCACATAATGACCTTAGCCTTCGGGATATTATAAGCTGTTCACTGAACAGTCAATCGACGATAATAATATCATCTACAAAGCTGACTAAATGCTATAAAGTTCCAGGTGGAGAATTGTCATGAATGTCAGGTACGAACAGCATCACCGATCAAAGCACCTCTTACATCAACCCACATATCTGAGAAGCCTTGGCAGGCTATATCGATTGATATGTTCGGTCCATTTCCCCAGCAACCCAACCCCACTGATGGTGCGATGCAACATATGCCGTTTCACAGACACAAAAACCGGAGCTTTGGGGGAAATATATTAAAGATTTGGCAATCCACAATGTCATAAATATGACAATGGACCCCCATTTAATGGACAAGAATTCCTCAACTGGTCCGCGAAAAGGGGTATTAAAATCAAATCATCATATCCTTATCACTCACGGGGAAACGAAGCTATCCAAATCGTACTCGACAAAAAACGCCCCATCCAAGAAGCCATTGATCGCTCAACTCCGCACCCAGCTACTGGCCTTACACCTGGGGATAATTTGCTCAGGGGAGGTTATCAATCAAAGTTTCCCCAGCAACCCAACCCCACTGAACATCAAATCTAGGAAACCAGAAACGGTGTTGATCACAGGAAGGAGGTTACCAATGCCAAAGTAAACTCCTCTCAGTGGCACAAATATCGAGACATCATCCAAGGGGACAAAGTCTTGGTGAAGCGAGCAGCTGGAAGAACGAAATATACATCCCTGTTTGAACATATACCATACACGGTAACAGACGTACAAGGGAGTTGCTATGAACTAGTTCAAGACAGCGAACATGACAATAGACGACCTATCTTCAGACACATCAGTAACATTAAGCTTTACAATGTAACCCAGCTCCCGAAATCCATCACACACCACCACTGAAAACGCAGTCAAAACGAAGATACCGCAAAACCACACACGCTCCTGTGTCGGCCCTACAGCGTGCTTTGCCAGATCCAACCTCTGCTACATCGAATCAATCGGTCTCACAGCCCCCGGCCCTGCCAACAACTAAACCCCTTCCAACCGCATCTGACCCGAAACGCGACACTACATATCAATGTACAATCCCAAATGGGTTTGACAGAAATTCCCACTGTGCCAAGCCCATCTAGAACGAACCATACTCGAGGGGAGGAGAAAAGTATAGTGAGTAAGCGAAAACCCAAACTACCCTCGAGATATAGCGATTACTGCCCTTGGATATCGCGCTGGCTTTGATAGGAGTCGTTAGAGGCACAGAGAGAGGGAGAAAAGATTTCCCGCGACTACACCGGGGGAGAATTATTTTATATATACATGGGGGGGGGGGGGTTACGAACGGGTTCCGTTCCTAGGTATGTTCGTAAGTAGAAACAGTTACATACAGTGCGTATCTAGCGTCAGTTAGTCAAATGTTTGTCTCAATCTATGGCAGATATTTTATTAATTAATTAATTAATTAAACAACAACAACTTTTTTTCAATAATAAAAATCAAGTAACCACAGAGAATGTGTGCATGGGGGAGAGGCATTCTTGATTAATAATTAAGATGACATTAATTCGATGATGCAGGAGAAAAAGATGGAGAAATGGCTACTGTTAAAGATGATGGTCCTTGTATTGGAGAGTGGGGGCTTAATTCTGTCACTGGTGCTGGGGTCTTGAAGTAGGCATCAAGGGAGGTTTGAACAGAGGCTTTGTTTTTCCCCCATCATAAATGGCCTTGTAGCAGCCGAGGCCGTCGGTAACTGTGGCACACCTCTCTGCATTAGGATCTTGCTCTAACTTTGCCAGCCCTGCTTCAATGAGACGAAAGGTTTCAGCTAACCCCTTCGTCAAAAATCTCTTGGGTTCTGGGGTTTCTAGGTTACGGTATTCTTCAAATGCTAGCATCTGCTGCTCCAGCTCCATAAGGTCAGTTGTTGGGAATGGGATTCAAGTAACTCTACGACATCATCTCCATTGATGTCTAAAGTTGCCTTTACAACCATTGTGTGAATTGGGGGCACAATTCTTTCCACATTCCTTGCATGGTTGATTGCTTTATTTCATCCCAAGAATCAGCAAAGTTTTTGATGGCATCATAAATGTTATAATCCCACTAGAATTCCTTTAATTTCGTAGCATTATCTTGGGTAGCTCTGATTGCTTGTGAGAAGGTCCGGCACGTATAATAAGCCTTACAGGTGGCTATGGTCCCTTGATCCATAGGCTGAATTAGGGAAATGGTTTGTGGGTGTAAAAATACGACCGTAACATTTGGGTGTAGGTCATCTAAAGTGAGTGGATGTCCGGGCGCGTTGTCAAGCAGAAGGAGAATCTTGAAAGGAAATTTCTTTTTGAGGGAATCGCGTTCAACAGTAGATACAAAATGGTTCATGAACAGTCTTCGAAGAGAGCACGTGTAACCCAAGCCTTTGAATTTGCCTTCCACATAACAGGAAGAGCTGCTTATTGATCCGGCGAAGTGCCCTCTGATTTAGGGATCGATACACAAGCAAAGGCTTAAGCTTAAAATCCCCAAGCAATAACGTCAGTCTGTCCTTGTTTGCTTTATGCCTTGGAGAAGGTTTTTCCTGTTTGGAAATGTAGTTTCTTCCAATATAAGCCAGTCCTATCTACGTTGAATATTTGCTCTGGCTCCTCCCTCCTCAATAATCTTTCAACTTTCCTGTAAACTCACTCGCACTTGCTGCATCACCTAGCACTTTGACAGTGTGTAAATGTGTCCTTCCTTTAAACCGATTAAACTATCCTCTGCTTGCAACACATTCTTCCTCACAATGATCTTCACTTGCTACACGTTTAGCCTTTAAATCATTTGAAAACGCTTAGAGCCTTTTGTTGCAATAAGGCTAGACTTAAGGAATATGATGCTGATTTTGGTCCCAAATCATCAATAGCCTTTCCATTTCAAACCACTGCACTGCTTCGTGATAATAGTAGCCTTTGTCGGGGTAAAACCTTTTACATGATCCATTATGCGCAAATTGTCTTTTAATATTGTTCCGATCGTTGGCCGATTGCAGCCAAACGCTTTCCCAATGACAGATGGCGTTTCACCTCTTTCCGATCGCCAGTTTCTGTTCAATCGTGATCGTTTTTCTTTTCTTTTCTTTTCACCATCACTTGCATCGGCTTTACACACTTTGGGGGCATGGGTACAGGATTGAAATCGTTAGGAAAACAGAAGCCACGTGGAAAAGAAAAATTGTAGACGGTCGAAAGAGTCACGCGTGATGGAAGTTTAGTTGATGACTAGTGGTGGCAAGGACTGGACATTCGGCAAAGTGGCGTCGTCTATGTCTGTCCTGTTCTATGGTACTTACCCCTTTATATAGCTAGCACTCGGGGAGCAGTGAGTCCTCCGAACATGAGAACTGGCCTGCCATCTTGACGAACATGGAGGTGCGGGCAAGCGCAGCAGAAACCAATAAGAAAGAGGCGGGGCTATCCAGCCCCCTCTCGAAGACCAGCCAGAAAGAAGCAGAACTTCCCGGACGATGCCAAAAGTCCAGCAGCTCGAAACCGGAATGGATAAGTACTCGGCCTCTCAAAACGGCTGAGGACTGCCGACAGGCCTATACCCTAAGGTATAAGACCTACATCGTCGTCAACGAGCTGCTGTCAGTGATGGAGGCCGCAGTCTCTAAGCCCCGAACGATATCCCTGGTGACGTCAGACATCGGGAGCCGGAGCCGGAGCCGGAGCCTCGTGAGAATCACCAGGGGGCGTTCGAGGACGCCTTGAAATCAAAGGCGTCCAGGCACAATATATGTGCCGGAGGAGCTTCGCCACCAAGAGCTACTACCAACCCAGGAGGCTCTCGTAGGCGGACGCGGAGACCAAGATACAGGGATGTAGGAAGACCAAGATCACGATCTTCAACATCCCAGTTGACATCTGTGAGGAACACCTCGGGACGTCGTTCAGTACGTTCGGCAGCGTGGAGACATGGATTCGAGCCGGAGTTCCGCAAGTGGATGCGCCTCTTGTCCACCCCCCCCCACGTAAACGTAAAGCGGTCGGAGCCGTTCGCGATCGATCGATCGGTTCGAGAGGGTTACTCTATGTCCTAGTGTTAGAGCCCCTCGTTCGCAGGCTAAGGGACAGGGCGACAAGACCTGCCCTATGTGGATTAGGCCTCCCTGGCAGGGCTCGAGCCAAGGTGACTGCGTACGCCGATGGGGGTTACCATTTTCGTGTCACCGGGACATAAAGGCGCTTGACGGTACGAACAGGTGACGGGAGTCGAGATTAACCGCAGCTGGAAGTAGGGACCTGTCCGCATCTTAAAGGTGTGGTTTGGACCTGACTTCCAGCTAGAGAAGAATTGGTCTGAAGTACAGTCTACGGTCAAAGCGTCGGTCGGGATTTGATTTAGAAGGAGATTATCCTTGAAGAGCAGAACCGAGGCGTGCTGCACGTCTTCCCTCAGATCCTTTACCGTCTGGCTTTACTTCCCCTGCCTGCGAATGTAGGCACTCGAGCGCCTACTCTTCACATTGTTCGCAGAAAGGTCTATATCCAACGTCCGTGCAATTGGGGCTTTGGAATGCCGCATATGGCGAGTCATCGATATGCCGAGAGGCTGGCATTTCCAAACCGTACCTTAACGGAGGAACCTGCGTGGGAGTGGGAGGCCTTCCCTAAGATCAACCTCACTTCCAAGGTCGAGCGCCGTCATAGACCTAACGCTGAGGCGCAGTTCCTCGGCGAATGTCGTCAGACACTGCGTAAGCTTCCTCGGTCCAGCGACCTTTCACGGCCTAGAAAAACGCTATATCGGAGGTTAGTGGAGGGGGCCGATTCTGATCTGCTCCGGAAAGGTAAGTGCTCTTAGCTAGATGAATGATTGAAGCACCCGGCGCCACTTGCTTCACTTTATTCAGGAACCCTGATCTCCAAGTTATTTCTCATCCACTTCCACCAAATTTACGTCTTGGAAAAAGAAACCCCGCCTTTTGTCCGAACCCAACCGTAATCCCCCCCCCCCATCCCATTTTAGAGACCGACATACTTGTTTCTGGCCAACCCCAGAAATCAGCGGACGTTCTTCCAATTAGCAAGGTAGGGAAGGCACAATACTAAGCCGCCCCATACTTTTGTTTAGTTTCTTTTTTGGGTGTGTGTGTATACTCGGAGGTGTGTGTATACTCGGAGGTTGATCAGTGACGGTTAGAAAGCAAAGAAGAAACGACCAGAGAGAAGAAGTAACGTAGACGGGATTAAGAGTGAACAGTGGAATTAGCGTGGAAAAACACAGGAACACAGTGTGTGAAGGTGGATTGTGGAAGAACAACGGATCAAGCTATTTCGGCAAACCCTACAATATTTGATGCTAAGTTTGGCCTTAGACTAATACCGGAATTTGATCCTAACCAGACTCGTGCCGTGGACAGAGAAGGTCGAGCTAGTATATCGCTTGTGTGACATACAGAAGGTTGAGGGGATTATCCCACCTTGTCTGTGCGGTGGAGCTTCTGTTGTATATCAACAGCTAAGCTCTCAAGAAAAAAGGACTTAAACCGATTAAACAAGCCATGTACACTGCATTTGCGGCGTACGAGCGTTTTATATCAAGGCGCCTGCGCCCAGGCGAATCTGTGGATGTTTTCCTCGCTGAGCTACGCAGATTAGCAGTGCTTTTCGGTGGAATTCCACATGTCGGCTTGGCATGTGTCTTTATGGCGGGATTACCGGAAAAGGTAAAGCAGCTTCTTTGCGCTTCGTCGCGCATGGAAGATATGAATATTGACCAACTGTTGGTCCGAGCTAGGGAAACATTTAAGGATGGCGTTGGGGCAGTGGAATTAGTCGCAGCAGCTGCACGACCAACACACAACGTGACGGACTCAATATTCACTGAAACCGTCGCATTTACATGTTATATATGTAATGGACCAAATCACATCGCAAGAAATTGTTTGCATCGACGAGAAGAAATGAGTAGGAGTCGTGGACGAGCAAACAAGTAGGATGGACTGCATCATGGAAATGGTCTGCTGACCCAGCGTGAAATCGAGGTGTGGATGGATAGTGGCTGGTTGCTGCCTTGCCTTACTCGGAGAATACATTTGAACTTCCCAAGGGTTTGATTCCACTGATGGCTGTTATGCAAGGAAACAAAGGGATGCGCTCTGTGATGGACTATAGGGAGCTGAACAAATATGTTGACGCATTCACGGCCAATGCAGAGCAAGGCAAACATGTATCCATCCTAGACTTCAGGAAAGCATACCTGCAGGTACATACCCATGAGTCATTGTGGCCATATCAAGCAAGTTGTATTTAAAGGGAGGAGGTATTGTCTCCCACGGTTAGGATTTGGTCTCAATGTAGCTCCGCTAATAATCAGGCTCATGCTTAATGCTGTGCTGTCGGAAGATGAGTCTATTCGGAGAGCAACATATATGTCAATGGAGATCTGGTTCCCCGCTGCAACTGTGAAGAAATATTTGGCAAATTTTGGACTAGTCTGTAAGGACCCAGAACGACTCCAAGATGGTACCCGGGTTTTGGGTTTAGAAGTCTGGGGTGGGGGGCATTACTGGAAGAGAGGGAGCGACGTTGTGGATAGTCCTAAGGTCGTCGCCAGGAGATGTGTTTTTCCATGTGTGGAAAACTTGTAGGGCATTTCCCAGTCAAACGTAGAGCCACTACAATTACGCAAGGCTGGGATGACGCAGCAGATGGTGGTCCCCATAACCTCATGATCTCGGAAACGACAAAGTGACTCTGTTCGAGGAGATTGGTATGTGAACTAAAATAACTGGGTTGACGCGAGTTCCTTGGCTATCGGAGTATCATTAGAAGCAAGTGGGTCAGTAATTGAGGATGCGTGCGAGTTGTGTCCAGTGAAAGATCCACAGCACATAAAGAACTCGATGCCACATTGAATGGAGTCAATCTGGCTCTTCAATCACAAGCAAGGGTGTTACATTTGATGACTGACTCCCTGTGGGTGTATCACTGGATATCGGCTGACGTAGCACTTGTGAAGTCTGAACAAAACCGAGCGGATAAATTGTGCCACAGAGATGGTTCAGTATTGTGAGAAGAGAAACTGAGCCCATAACATCTATACGTGCTGCTGCTGCTGTAGAGGAGCTGAGCTCCATCCAATTAATGGACATTCATCGACGCAGTGGACTACTTCGATATATAATCGCACCAGCTTCGAAATTGAAAATTGTAACTCTTAGGTAGATTCATTCAGATCCAATTCTCGAAACATGAGCACGCCTATAAGAAAAGAAAATCTAATTTTTTTAAGTGGGGAGAAAGAAATAAGCAGAATCTATTAGCCATATACAGACAAAACCAGGCCGTCCAGGAATGTCACTGTTTCATTTACGGTCGCCTGTGAGTCTAGACGATCGAACTGAAGACATGGCTCTGAAAACTTAGTAAGTCAAGACTTAAACAGACGAGGGAGACATATGATAAAATGAAATACTGCTCATAGAATTATTAAACATAAAAGGAAATACTAGTCATGAAATTATTAATCATAAAATGAAATAATTATTAATCATACAATGAAATACTAGTCATAAACTTATTAATCATACAATGAGATACTAGTCATAGAATTATTTATCATAAATTAAATACTAGTTATGAAAGTATTAACCAGAAAATTAAATACTAGTCATAAAATATTAATCATCAAATAAAACACTAGTCACAAATCACTAATCATAAAATGAAATACTAGTCATAAAATGATTGATCATATAATAAAATAATAGTCATGAAATTATAAATACTGCTCCTAAAAGTATTGATAAAAAAATGAAATACTAGCCGTAAAATTATTAATCATACAATGAAATACTAGCCACAAAATTATTAATCACAAAATGAAATACTAGTCATGAATTATTAATCATCAAATAACAAGCTACTCATAGAATTATTAATCATAAAATGAAATACTAGTCATGGAAGTATTAATCATAAAATGAAATACTGCTCATAAAATTATTAAACATAAAATGAAATACTAACCATGAAATTATTAATCATAAAATGAAATACTGGTCATACAATTATTAATCATACAATGAAATACTAGTCATACAAATATTAAACATAAAATTAAATACTAGTTATGAAATTATTAATCATAAAATGAAATACTATTCATAAAATTATTAATCATCAAATGAAATGCTAGTCAAACAAGTATTAAACATAGAATTAAATACTAGTCATGAAATTATTAATCATAAAATGAATTACTAGTCATAAATTTATTAATCAAAGAATGAAATACTAGTCATAAAATTATTAAACATAAAATGAAATACTAGTCATAAAGTTATTAATCATAAAATGAAATACTAATCACAAAATTATAAATAATAAAATGAAATACTAGACATAAAAGTATTAATCATACAACGAAATACTAGTCTTAAAAGTATTAATCATACAATGAAATAATAGCCATGAAATTATAGACTAGTCATGGGAATATGAGGCTCTGAAAACGAGGTTCTGAAAAACTCTGCAAGTAGCACTTTTCTTATTTTCTTATTTACGTATATATTTCTGAATTTTTTCTTTCTTTCTTTTTTTTTGTACTAACCAAATTTGGCCCGCTTCGAAAGTGAATCTCATTCCTTAGCATAGGGAGAGGGGGGGGGACACAAAGAAGTAAATAGTTCGTTACATTGGCTGTCCGAAACGTCCATTTTGTTCATTTAAAGTCAGCAATTTAAACTGTAAAGGAAGTGAATATGAGGCTCTGAAAACTTAGACGAGGTAGACGTATGAACAAACCAGCTAAGCCCAGAAATACATCTGCGGATTTCTTTTTTTTCTTTGTTTTTTCTCTTGCATCCTCCCCTCGTACGGGTGTGATACCGGACCTGGGCTCGA
>VCCN01002059.1:34252-51795 GCA_006491835.1 Architeuthis dux
ACAGCCACAACCACCTCCGCAACCATCAGAGACATAATAAAAGAAAACGTCACAACAAACCACTCCCACCCGATGCCGGTGTATACGTCGTACCATGCAATGACTGCAACAAGGTTTACATTGGCGAAACGTCGAGGCCACTCAAAAAACGGATATACGAACACCGCCGAGCCCTCAAGCTTGACGACCATCTAAACGCCTTAGTCACTCACAGATACGCACATAACCACAATTTCAACTTACATAAAACCCACATCATAAAACATATACATAATCCCAGGTAACGACGATGCATCGAGGCTGCGCTCATAGCCGAATGCGAAACCATACACTAAAGACCTGGTTACTTCCAACTGGCAACACCGTTAATTAAAATCATACTTACACAACATAAAATCACAGTCATAGACAATCACATACACACACAAGGTAGCGGATAAAATACAGGTCACACCACACACATATACACATACCAATAGACACCCACCCACATACGTAGATAAGCACATACCTACCCTGCTACATACGCGCACACGCACACACACACACTCCTCTTAGTGATACACAAACACCCACTCACACACGCACAACAGCTATAAATCACCCCAGACAATTTTTATCTACACACTTATAAGTTAAATCCACCAGCCAGACACTGCCCCAATCAAAGCAGCCACCATCTAATACCCCCGCGCCACCCACTCCAAAAAGCCCCCCCCCCCTTAACAGACCAGAGCTTTTTGGCATATAATACACAAAGCCCATCCAGTCTCATTCACTGCACACCACATGGATGACCGCTGGACACTGCTATGTTCAATTTTTTTCTGAATACGTCGCTTGCAGCGACGAAATTCATAAAGACATATCTTCGTGATAATAAACATGTTTGAGATGTAACACGCTTTTCTCATTCTTTCTTTTCCACATTGTCTAACCACATAACCTATATATATGTTACAGACAACCTTAGTGCCCTCCGGCGGTGAATGGTAGCCGGCCCTGGTGTTGCAGCGCTGATTGAGGACTTTGAAGATGAACACCAGCTCATGGAAGACGAGATGAGGTGCTCCATCATAACCAAACAGCAAGAGTACAGAAAGCATGTCTGCTCTCTGGTCAATATAATGGAAGAACTGGGCAACCCATTTGAAGAGGAGTGTGAATATCTGCTTAATCTTGACAGCAAAGAAATTGCGGATCCATCGGCAGTGAAAACTGTTACGAAGGCATCGGATGATGTCTTCTTAACAGTCTTCACGAACGAATGAGAAAAGCGTGTCACTTCAGTTCCAAGCATTCACAAAGGAATGTCTTGTGGAGAGAACAAAGCCCATTGATGACACAATCTACTGCAACCGGTTGAAAATGTTTGTTGGGTAAGCAACAAAGACGGCAAATAAGGAGAAGCAGCAGATGACATCCATGAAAAGTGATGTCGAGCTGTTCTCACAACTCTACATTAACTGTCAAATAAGATATGGAAACCGGGAATACTTCTTTCAGGATGAGAACCAAGCTTGGCCACCAACACTCTTCGATGGTGGAAGATTACGACTTCGGACCAAGAGCAACCTTCTGACATGCCTGGAGGACCTGTCTCCAGCTCAGACTAAAGTGCCTTATGTTACCTGTGTAGTTTTTGGTGGAGCTGCCATCATTCAGATGAAGCCAGCAGGTGCCAAGTCATTTGATGAATATTCCCATACATTTTCTCAGCTGTGCAGTGTGTCACGTATAGACCTCATTTGGTATACTTACAAGGATGACACCCTGAAAGGCACAGCAAGAGCCAAGCGTTGAAATGATTTAAGGAGACGTGTGGTTAGGAAAGCTGCCAGTACCAACACCTGCACCAAGGTGGACCATGTAAGAAGGGAGCTCTTTCCACGGAACAAATTCAGTGTAGCAAAGCCCGCCTACCCGAGCTACTCTGGTGGAGCCCGTTAAGAGAGCAGTCTACCAGGGCGGTCACTGGAGGAAGACACTGGTACCAGACACTGTACTGCCATCACCAACTGGCTGGGGCTGGGTGAAGACAGAAGGAATGTTTGAGCCCCACTAGACGACGTTGCCACAATCATCACAATCATGCCACACGCTGATCTCTTGTGGCTGCAGGATAAGGGGGAGGGCCCAGCCCGTGCTGCCCGTCCAGCGTCGCTGTTTAAGCGCTATGACGGGCTCAGCACCGCCGTTTCAGCGCCCCTACCAAATCTAATAATATTTTTAGTTAGTCCTTCTAAATTAAGCCTCCATCTTTTTTTAAATCTTGGTTTACTACTTCCCTAATTACACTGACGCGGGACTTTTTATTAATTTGATTTGGTTACAGTTATTCTATTATTTTAAGTCTTTCGATATTAAAAAAACGGGGTTCGTTTTTACCAGAGAAAACTTTTGGGTTTTTAAAAAATCTGTTTACAGTTATATTATAATCCGTATACTGTTAACTTCAAATTCTATTCGATGGAACAAATAGTACTAAGTAAGCGAGGAAGAGAGAAATTTTAAGTCGTAGCTTTTTAGCACAAGACTCGACAAAAGGATAACCAAAGAAATTTACCACAGAACTAATAAATAAATAAAGATTATAAAGCGGAAGACATCTTACTTGAAAAACAATGAATGTTTTTTTAAGGTTAATTTATGATTACTTGGGATTATTTGTTGATTTTTTTGATAAAATTCCTTTTGTAGAGATGGGGTTGCTACAAGGTTGGTATTGGCAAAGATATAAAAATGTTAACAAGGGAGAAGTTAATTAAGTATAGTTGTAAGTTGGTTTCTCTATTTGAAAGTAGCGGTAGTAAAGAGCAGGCCTGTCATGGCGGACAGTGGCAGTAGTAGTAATAGCAGCAACTAGCTGTCCTACCGGTGAGAGGAAGGAGGTCACGTGGTCAAAAGTGAGGAAAGCAATAATCGGACATATTGTTTTTTTTGGTGGGCAATACGAACAAAGGAAATATAAGGAATTAAACAAAAGACGTCAGATTGAAATGAAAAAGTTACATTTAATAAACATTGAAATGAAAAGAGGTACAATTAAAAAGGGATACATATATGTGTAAAAGGTGTTTGTGTATGAGGTTTTTGTGATGCAGAATGAAGAGTTAAGGTGAATAAGGGTTTCTGCCGTTAGTCGGTTTTCGTGTACAAAAATTGATTTTTGTCTGAATGCTTCGTGGGTTATGTGAACCAATACCTAGGTGATAATCGCGCCTAAGGATACGTGATCGCGACAAAAAGAAATCGGTTAAGAGAAAAGAGGGCATATGCCAGAAAAGAAAAGTTTCTAATCAGGAAGACATTTTAAGGGGCCGCACCGCTAAGTCCGATTTAGCAGAAACTAAAGTAATCGGTGGTCATCGTTAATTCTCGAATGGCCTATATTTGAGGCGTTTATTCCTAGTTTGGGCGAAAAGGAATGTAGAGAGAATGACCAAAGATTTTAAGCAAGAAGAGACGGCATTTGAAGAAATGTCCATAGTTTAAAAGTAGGGATGCAAAAACGGCCTAAATATTAAGTGGGTGAAAAGAAGAGTTATTTTTACGTGCCAGAAAGGGTAGACACGGGCGAATGACGCACTGCTTCCTAGGTGGGAACAGGCTGAATAAGGCGTGGATTATCGTAAAACTAGGGTTTTTATAGTCGTGCTGACGCCACGAAAAAGGAAGCTAATTTTTAGTTTCGTACTTCATATGGTTCAGAGCTGGCTTCATCGAGGTGATAAAGCCAGCTTGATATTTTTAGCCCTATTTTAGTATTTTAAGAAAAATGACCGCTACAGATTGTTTAGATATTTAAAAAAAAAGATTTAATTGTGCTTTGTCTGAGCAGTGGGAGTCTGGACCCCTGGATCCGCGCCTCGCCTGTAAATCTTGGGACAATTTTGTATAGTTTAATCAATCTTTTTTAAATGTTCCTCTTTAATACTGTTTTATAGATATGCATTAAATGACTTTTCACTCCAGGAACGATTTCTTCTTTTAGAACTATTGACATTCAAGTTCTAATTATCAATTACAATTGCATAAGACAGATTCCAAGCTTACGATCCAGCCTCATTATGCAACCACTAATCGTTTCCTATTATTTATTATATAAAATGCTATTACACTGTTTTCACAATACGAGTCCGTGTCATTATTCTTCATACCGCCTTTGAAACAACCACTTCCCCCTTACTGATACGTATGGACATGGGCGAGTAACAAAATGCTCTGAAATACTCTTGATACTACTGTAGCAGCCACTTTCCTATAAATAGTTAATTATACGTACATATGGATTTGAATATTGGGCTGGTTTTATCACTGCGATAAAAATTTATTATTTCAGCCAATTGGAGACCTCCATTTAAAACAAAGGTACTTTCCCGCTTTGGCTGTAATTCCTGCCTTCTCATTTCTTTCCTTCTTCTTCCTCATGGAAACTTGCTACTAGTACCATTGATACAACTGACCACTACCATGATTATACTTGCTA
Organism: Architeuthis dux; assembly: GCA_006491835.1. Lineage (NCBI taxonomy): Eukaryota > Metazoa > Mollusca > Cephalopoda > Oegopsida > Architeuthidae > Architeuthis > Architeuthis dux. Next base: position 38,742 of record VCCN01002059.1, read on the forward strand.
CTTGCTACTTGATATAGTAATTCCTCCTCACTTTTTCCTCGTGTAACTGTAGCCATACAAGAGAAAAAGAGACAATAATAATCTACACATCAGCATGTCTGGACGTGGAAAGGGAAATAAAGGACTGGGAAAAGGAGGAGCCAAGCGTCATCATAAGGTGGTTCGTGATAACAGGCAATGCCCTCAAGAGACACAGTAGAACCCTGTATGTGTTTCGGAGGTTAAACGCGCAGCCTTGAGATTTAATTAGGTCCAAAAGGTCCCGAGGGAGTTTCCGAGAAGGACACTCCAGCTCCTCTCACTGATGGGAGTCCAAGCAAGTCAGGAGACCGACCCCCTGGTGAGTCCCATGCGAAAGGTGGACTCCAGATTGCTCGCACTGAAACTGGGGTCAAAATAACTTGACCTATGCCACCAGGGTTAATTAGAAAACCACGTCTTCCTACACACACAGATCCCCCCCCCCCTATAAGGATCCAGAAACAGACTCCGGCAGTTTCGCAAACAGCCTCCACGGCGTCACTATGCATTTCTGGGCTACTCAGAAATCACAACACGAGTCCTAAGAAAATCTACAACCGGTTAAAGGGCGAATTACGGTAAATAGTGACTAAGTTTTTACCCTCATCTTAGCTTCAGCATTCTCACAGTTCGAACTTCTATGCTCAAAGTTCAATTCATTGTGAACTACGATGCTAAGAACTTATCTATTTGCTGATCCATGCTATTCGTGTTTACTTCGCTTGTATTTGTCGTTTTGTGTTCAAATGCTACGTATGTTGTATATTATATATTGTTGATTCTTACTATTTTCACCGCACCGTGTTTCTCTGTTTAAACTGTACTTCACTTGTATTTGTCGTTTTGTGTTCAAATGCTATGCATGTTGTATATTGTTGATTCTTACTGTTTTCACCGCACTTGTTTCTCTGTTTAAATCGTGGCCTTGTATCGCTTGTATGTAGTTTTACGTTCAAACATTATGTATGTTGATTTATGATGTTTAACTGCACTTGTGTATTTGCCCAATTAGCGGCTTCATTGTTGTATTGCAGCTTTCACGTTGTACTGAGACTTCAGAGAATAAAGATTGTTTGTGTACATCAGTAAGAAGCGTCCGACCCTTTTCTTTGTTACCAGGCTTCAGTTACACCTCGCACATTTATATAAGGCCGGGGGCCAGCAGGGCCTACCGTGCACCCCCCATGATTATACATTTAGGGTACCAAAATGTTCCTTAGGATGACCTCTTTCAGAAAAAATATGTTCCCAAGTAAAAAGTTGGGAAGAACTACCTCATTTGCATAACACAAAATGGCTGCAAGCACACACCAAAAAAGACAGAATTTCATATCTCGTCTCCAGGTTGACATATCTGAGTACTTTAAAAGGTTAGATCATGGTTTTCAGACATTTTACAAGGACATTTCAAATATATTTTATAGGCAAAATTGTGGATTTAATTCATGAAGGAGATATATACATATATATATATCTCGTTGGAAAAAGAATTTCCTCAGCTTTCCAATGGTGTATACATTTTGAATATAGCAATTTAGGCACATATGGACACAATAAAGAAACAAATGCATATATTTGTAGATATACAAATAAAAGGAATATGTTTAACGAGAAAAATAAAATTTCAAAACCGTGTTAATCAAAGTTTTTACAGCGTACATAAAGGGATGGTTGTAATTAATTTAACTGCGTTAATCAAAACTCACATTGAACAAAACTGCATTAATTAAAGGATACCTGTACATAGATCAACTTGGGATAAAGCAATTAAAAATCAAACAGTACCCAGTTTGGTAAATAGAAAGAGTGTCATTTTGCTGCATGATGATGTCCACTCTTATTACAAAAATGATGAAGGTTGAATTAGGTGGAGACTTTATTGCACTCTGTCTAATCATGTGATCTCTCCTCTATGTATAAAGGCCAAAAGAGAATGTTTTGGTTGAATAATCTTTTTGTTAATTTGTTTCAATAAATTCACAATTCCATGTGCTGATATAAAACACTGAGCAAAAAACAAAAGATTAAAAAAAAGAAATTAGTTTCAAGATAATGTTGACATATTATTTCATAAAAGATTCATAATTGATAATTTAAAAAAAAATTCTAAATACTAGCACAGTGCCCATTCCAAAGGTGCATATTTGGAAGAAATAAATAATTTATAGAATATGAAGAAAGATCTTAATTTTTTATTTATTTTAATTAGATTTCTTGAGAACCACTGATCAAAAAAAACTTCAAACTCGACACTGCTCTGCTTTGTGTGCTCACTGATATATCTGGTGAATGTCAAATTTGTACAATGGCAAGTTGTCGCGTAATCACAGTACATACACACACACACAGATTGCTTCAATTGTAGTATGTTCTAATAAAGGTATATTTAAAATGACCTTGATGGCAACAAAATCATCCACCTTGATATAGACTTTGAGACTGATTTTTTTCTATTATATTTCTTCAGTACATTAGAATTTAAAAGGAATTTTTTATAAAGATAGAAGGTGAGATTCTAGAAGAGGTCGATGAATACATCTACCTAGGTCAGGTAATAAAGCTAGAGAAAGACCATGACTGCAAAATAAAACGACGCATAATAATAGGCTAGAAAGCATTTGGTATGAATAGAGACATTCTGAAGAGCACCTTGCCAATGTGCCTAATGCGTAAAGTATATAACGGCTGCATAATACCAGCCATGACGTATGGATGCGAAACCTGGAAATTAACCAAACGAAAACCAACTTAGAATAGCACAGAGATCCATGAAAAGAGCAATGCTAAGAGATAGAAAAAGATCAACATGGATCAGAGAGAGGACTAGAGTGAAGGATATTATACAACTAATTAAGCAGCAAAAATGGAGATGGGCTGGCCACCTAGCAAGAAGACATAACAATGGATGGGGGAAAAGACTAACCGATTGGTGCCCATGGGACAGTCAACAAAGTAGGACACAAGATGGAGGGATGAGATAGAAAAGTTTGCCAGTAAGACTTGGCAGAGGTTAGCACAAGATAGGTTGTCATGGAAAGAGACGGGAAAGGCCTTTGTCCAACAGTGGACTTATAACGGCTGATGATGATGATTATTCTATTGCATTCTTTCAAAATAACACACCACCACAATCTCTCAATTAAAACCTATATATGTTATTATATGATGGATAGGAGATAGAAATAGGCAAAATTTAGTTTTTATTTACCAAAATTGTGAGTAAGGAACCAAACTCACCAACTCATAAAGGTTAAAAGATATACACCTTACTCTGGTGGAAACAAATTGACCAGCTTTTAAAATGAATGGAAGTAAAAAGAGATTCAGATATGTGTCCTGTTTCATTCTTAACAGCGAAAGACTTTCAAGGTATAACAAATAGTGAGGCAGCATAGCTCAAAATGACAAGTGTTCATTTTGTGATGAAAGCACCAAATTTAGCAGATGTGCTGATAGATATATTGGGAACAAAACTGGATATTGGGCCATCACAAACTCGCCCCCTGGTGGCCATGGCAGCCATTTTTCAAAATGGCCACCAGCAGTTGGTCAAATTTTCCTACCCCATGTGGTAGGACTTACAGTCAACCAAATGTAATAATGGACATCTAGATCCTAGTAACCCTGAAAGCCAAATAAAGTACTCACTCACAAGTTTAAGGGTTAGATTTGATCTTCTATCAGCCATAGGAGGACTCTCATAGCTCAAGTGGTAGAGAAGCTGGTACAGAAAACCAGGTTTCCCAAGGCAAAAAGGATGTGAGTTTGAGTCTTCCATGCAGCACATGTTGCTTGCACAAGATGTGCCCACCAAGTCACAGCAGCTGCTTTATACATCCTGCAGTATCGAGCCTACAATAACCGTGACACAGATACAGAAGATGAGCTTTTGGGGTTTGACGAATGGTACGCAAAGAGGGAAGAGAGCTGCTCTCAATTCCAGTCATGGTATTGGTTCTGTCTTTACTGGTCCATGTGCAATGCCTGCAGCAGTCCTCCATCAGCATGCACCTCGATGCTCTGACAGCATTTGGGAAAGATGTCTGCTAACTCATCAATGAAATGGAAAAACTGGGCAACCCATTTGAAGAGCGAATACCTGCTTGTCCTTGACACAAAGAGATTGCGGATCCTTCAGTAGTGGAGACTGTTAAGAAAGCACAGAAGATTAGCCAACAGTAGTTCCAAGCATTCACAAAGGAATGTCTTATGGAGAGAACAAAGCCCATTGATGACACAATCTGCTGCAACTGATTGAAATGATTTGTTAGGTCAACAACAAAAATGGAATGAGTGGTTTCAGAAAGAGCTGCAGGTGCAATAAGGTTGCACTTGAAGTGCACAGGCCTCTGCTTCATTTCATTTATTATTGCCTTACATTGTAATAAAACATTTTTCGCTTTAACTTGTATGTAAACAGGTCTGGTTAGTCACCTAATAGAAACTGTTATGTGACCAACATCTTTTTGCAGCATACTGTGTTGGGGGTGATCAATTAAAAATTGGAAAAAGGGATGAGCAATGAATAGGTTACTTCTCTCACCTTTTGTTTGGCAGTGATTATTAAAATAATTCTGAATTTTCATAGAAAAAGCATGAAAGCTGCCGGACACAAACGAAGGGACCAATTTCACATAGACTTACATTGCGAATTGAACCCCCACCATCATAATGCCAATTTGCAATGGCCCAATATCCAGATTGCTTTATATTAAGCTATATATTTACCAAATTTGGCACTTTCATCACAAAATGAACAATAGGTTATCTTTGTCACCCCAAATGAAAACATGTAACAGCTTAAAAATCAGATTCTAGCATCTTTCATGTTAACCATACCCTCAATTGTTGCACACTATCACATCTGTTCTTTACCTTATTTTTGTACTTAGAAAAATCATTTAAATCATGAAAAGAAAAATATTTTCCATAAAAATTCATCTCATACTCATGTTCAGTTTAGTCACAATTAGCAGCATAATAAAGAAAACCATTTGTTTCATTCCATTCCAGTTAAACCCTAAACAATTACAATAAAATAATTTTCTATTTTGCATGTATACATAATAAATTCTACTGCTATAGACAAGGGCCTCTTGCTGTTAGGTAATGGTTATCAAGCTGGTCTCACAGATCATCACTAGCTTGGTAGGGAATTTGATCCTCTGCAGGTGTGCCATACTTGTGGTCTTGTGTTGGTAATAAGCCTTAGTAATCCATTGATTTCATGATTCCTTTGATACAGTCAAGGCCTCCAGTATCAGAGGCAGCAAAGCAGCCCCATAACATTATGGATCCTCCACCATGCTTAACTTGGAAGTCAGCACCACCCATCTTATGTCAAGTTACCCGTATAGACAAAATTTTAGCCCCCAGGGTGCAGTCATTTAGGCAGCTAGAAGACATATACACAATAACAAACAAATGAACGAACAAACATTTGCTGTATGAAAAAAAGTCATAGAAAGAAACTTATTGTATTAATTTCCTTACAAAATAAAGTTGATGGCCAAATTTGACAAATCTGGCCTTTTTATGAACATTTTGGTTTGGCCATATATAAATTTTGAGCCATTTTGACTGATAGTATTTGCATTTGGCCATGTTTGTGAGTTTTTGGCCAGAAACGTCTCCAGAATCTAGCAACTGCCTTTCCTCTTCCAATTGCTTCCTCCTTGTGTAGGCTACATCAAAGGAAGCTGAAAGGAAAGAGGAAGCAGACAGCCTCTTTCGACCGTTGCATTGACAGACACAGTTTGTCTGTTGACTTTAATTCTATTATTGGTCGTACAATCTATCGCATATGGACCAGTCCATTATAAGTTGTAGGATCTCAGCTAGCAAACACCAAACATACAACCATACAAACATACTCGTTTGCATATTTGCCTTTTATACGATAAGATATACCGACCCCCCTTCTAAAGCCTTTAAAGAATTGTTTTCTCATAGCAGACACATTTTAATTTATTATGGTAGTGCTTATTCAATAACAAAAAGGGACTTGTCTAAACATTCATTAACCCCAGATTAATTATGCGAACCAAGCTGAATTCTATTAGACTTTTTTTAACCTATTGCATTTCTTTTTCGATATATTGTAAAAAAAATGCCGAATATTTTTTGGCTATGGAACATATTCTAACAATTTCATGAAAATTCAGTAACGTTGCTAAGGGAGGCAACCACGAATGTTATTTTCCACGCTCCCGTTACTCCTTTGTGGATACGACGAGACGAGCAGACATGGCGTTAGACGAGCTGGATGATAATACCAATCAAGACCTTAGTGCAAGTTTACTGGTTTTGGTCACTTATTCCAATTTTTATTCTATTGTCACTGTTCTTGTCTGTTTCATCGTCACAGTAATCTTTATACTAAGGTAACTGTTCTAGATTTTTACGTGTGAATGGTGATACAAACTGTCGTATTTACTTTCTTTTTATTTATTATTTTAGCTTTAGTTTTTCATTCTTGGCTCAAATTGCAGAATATGAAAATTAACATTAAACATTATTTCATGAAAAGATAAAATCCTACTTTATTCATACTGCAAATATATCCTATTTTGAATTAAAATCGTTGAATTTTCCTTTAGACTTTGAATGTTCTAAATATTATTTTTACGTTCGGCGCAAGAAGGTACGACCTTTAATAATTACAGAAACAACCTTAACCACCCAAATCCATGGATGATGTCCATTGCAATAGTTTATTAGATTTATCATAGAAAAATCCTAAAAAACAGCAACAGACTTTTTCCTACTGACAAAAAAATATTGGATTTTTAATAATCTCATGCATGCGCCTAATGTATGGAACATTAGTGAGTGGTAGTGTGGTGGTTATTACACAATTCAATAAATTTTTTTCTCAAATGTTTTTAAAGCTAGATTTACTGTGTGAGTAAATTTGGATTTTATCCATGAAGAACTTGTTAGTTTACTTAGGAGTTTACGAACTTTTTAAAAAAGCGTTAATGGTTTTGAAATGTTTTTTTAAAAATCCGATTTCGGAAAGGGTGCATTTCACCTTTACTTTCGTTCAAATTTCAATCATATCATAATGTCATAACAGTAACACTCCTCCTTTAAAAAGACATACTGCATTAATTTAAAATGAATTCTTAAGTTTAAACTTTTTTGTTCTAAATATTTTGAAATTTGTCTTACAAAAAACACTATTCATTCAAACCAAAATTAGGTTGTTTTAAACGCCAATGTTTACATTTCTAATTGATAAGTACATCGTCGTACGCCATATTGTTTGTTTATTAAAATTCAAAAGCCTTCAACACATCTTGCAAAAATAAAGTAGGCAACATAAACAACTAATTTTTAAAAAACATTATTGATTTTTAATGATTGCTCACTTTGATAACAGCTGTCAACAGATCAAAGATCACAGCGGTCCTTTTGTAATTTGTAGTGTTGAAAATTGCCAACGTGTTTCCCCATTCCATGCAGGAGGTTAGTGATTGCTAAAATCTGTGCGAACCGGATCCCGAGTTTATCAAGGGAGGAAAAGTGCCCATCAGAACATAATTTAATTAATGAATATTTGTTTTTTACACAAAAATTAGAGGCGGTAAAATACGGTTTTAGTCTAGACTTTTAGGACAACTTATAATTTAATTAATGAATATTTGTTTTTTACACAAATCTTATAAGGTTTTATTCTAGACTTTTGGCACAACTGAACCTGTGTACCTGTGTTCAAAAGAAGAGACACTTTTTATCCTATTCCATCTCATTTCTTACGATTAACGACTTGGTGGAGGTGGCTTTGTTGATGGATTCTTCTTCTGTGAATGAGACTCCGCAACAGAAGAGCTCGTGCCCACTTAGGATGGTCGCGGGGGCTGTGGTCAGTCGTCTGCTCCTCAGCGGGAGGCCCGTTGTCGGCGCCGGCCAATGTGATGAACTATGATATTAAAACATTTTAAAATAAAATGTCTGAAATTATTTTGGACAACACAAAATGGACAAAGATTTTGGAGATTGTGTGATCATTATTATCACCCTTCTGTGTGTATATGTACATGTGTGTGTATGGATCATGGAAAAGTGGGCATTTTTCCGGATACCATGTGTGTATATATGAGCGCGCGCGTGTGTGTATGTAAACACTCAAATATTCATTAATCAAATTATAAGTTGTGCCAAAAGTCCTTATAACATTTTCCCGCCCCAAATTTTTGTGTAAAAAGCACAAATATTCATTAATTAAATTATGTTTTGATGGGCACTTTTCTTCCCTTGATAAATTCTGATATGTACTTTTCCGGATATTGTCCGAAGCACCTGGGAACAGCCCAAAGCTAAATTTCCACTTGCATAATTAACACCTAGTTTACTGGTTTATTGTTGGCAGTCTAAAAGTAGAAATATATGTTACAGATTGACATTTTGCATTTTTCTAATAAAATTAATAAGTTAGATAGTTTTTGTTCATAAAACATACAGTCTTGATACATAGTGATATAAACCCTTGATAGTTAGGTAAAATATCAACTTTGGGTTTGATCCATACAGGTGACACATGTGCACCCATAGGTTTTTTTCTGTACTGTAACCCCAAGAATTAAGAAAGCTGTTCTGGAAATGCAATTGTACAGTTGACACATCATCATTTTAAAGCAAATAAGTCTTTGAAATTGTTGCACATAGAAATCCGGACCCTTGCAGTTGAGAGATTTTCACAATTTCTGAATTTGGTCCATTTTTAGGGGGCCCAAATCAAAGATTAGGATATAAATATTTTATTTAAAAAAATCTAGACTCCCCTCCAGATCTACTTTAAGAATATATATAGTCTTCTATAGTTTTAATGTTTCTGTGATGAGTTATTGAGATCCAAAAATTAAATAAATTCAATATTTTCCGGATTTAGATTTCTTCTAATCAAATGTTTTTTTTGGGTTGACTACTCCAAGCCTACTACCAGAGTGGAGTAGATGGGGGTACTTTAAACATACGGTCATGGAGCTGCTTAAACTTTTAATTTTTTGAAAATTGCCCCCCAGAGCCTATGTTTTGCTTTTTTTTAAAAAAGATTTTTGACTGTTTTTCAAAGGCATCTAAGTTAAAACAATTGGTTCTAACTGATTTTAAGACACTTTAGGATGGAGATGATGAGAAAAACAACCGTACCAAGGCTTGTAACAAATCCAATTTCAAAATGCAAGCCTCCAAAATTCGATAAAACTCAAAAAGCGGAAATATTCGGAAATTACCTAAAACTTTAAATGGCCATAAAATAAGAATGATTAATGCTATTGCACTGCAATTTTCAGGATTTACTTCATGGATACAAACAAATGGTGAAAATTTGAAAGAAATTTGAGAACCTTCGGGAATGCACCCTAGGTGAAATTGGCTGGAGATATACAAATTGGCTTTTAGAGATATACAAATTTTGTTTACATTATAAATGTTCATGAAAAAACTCTTGCTACGCATAGAAATATTTTCTGTGATTTTTAAAATGAACCCTTGTAAAAATGACTTAAAAAATGGTCAATTGGTAACATATTTTTTTATATTGTGAATAGAAATATTTTCTTTCATAATAAAAATTAAAATTGGTCCGGGGGTCAATGAGTTTAGATAAAAAGCAACAATAATAATAATAATGAGTATTACTATGGTAATGTTTTGTCTAAAAATTGAAAAAAAACAATTCATGATATTTTTCTTTCTGTAATTTATTTTGTATAATCATTTTTGCATATTTTGTTGCTAATATAGATCTTTTGTTTTTGGTTTTTCACTTCAATGCATTCAATTCTAGGTCTTGTTAGGTGATTCGTAATATATCCAGTATTACATTGCTGAGTTTGATCCTTGAGTATTATATATATATGGATCATTCCGTACCATGTGGACCAATTTTGGGAAAGTGCCCTACTTGACCATCTCAGATTTTTCTCTAACTTTGCTTACATGTTCATTTAGATTTGAAATGAAGTCCTGTAAAACTTTATCTCAATATCTTTACTCGTTCAGTCACTATGGATCCAAGAACAAGGACTACTTTGTTTGAAGTGACGACGACCACATTTTTTCCCCCATTTTCAACTAGCAACCATTCCACAACAGGAACTTCTATTGCACTGTAAATTTGTTCTCAGGGTCAACTTTATATGTAGATTTTGAAAATCTTATCAGCCTATCTCTAGAAAGCATCATTCTTTCAGAAAAAGCTGTCAAAATGGGTTCCAAATTTATTTCCGAGAAGCCATTTCTAAAATAGTCATTACTCCGGACCTAGCCAACTTTGTCTGGCAAGGAAGAAAGTGATGTCAATGCACTACAAAATATTACAATCTGGATCTTTCTAGATCCTGAGATATAAGGTCTCAAAAATGGCACAAATTAAAAAAATGACAAAAATGCAACATGAACATGTGGAACAAGCTGCACAATTTTCTCCATATGGGGACCGACAACTTACGTTTCAGAGAAAGGGCCACCGGTCTAATGAAACTAATATTGAACTTTTTGACCTAACTGACCATCTTTTCTTTTTTTTTTCCACGCTGGGAACGTGACAGAATAACTCTGACAAGTTGCATTTTTTCAGACCACAAAGGCATAAAGATTGGTAGGGTAGGGTGAAAGGAGGTACTGTCAGATGTATCTTCCTCAGATCCAAGTTGAAATTACACTGGCATGTTGCTGGCATTGAGATGAGCCTTTTATATAAATTGAGCATACATGGGGTACAATCCACTACTGGAATAGAAATGGAAGCATACAGACATAAAAATTGCAGCACTTGCTCAAAATAATAAGGTAAGAGAGATTTCTGTTTTTTGGGGTGGTAAAATGGACCAGTGGCCCCTACTCGACCATCCCAGATTTTGCTCTAACTTTGCTCAGATGTTCATTTGGGTTTGAAATGAAGTTCTGTAAAATTTTAGCTCAATATCTTTGGGGGCTAGGTATATGTTAAAGTCTCCATTAATAGACATTGAACATAGAAAAAACCTGGCAATTGAGATGTAGGTATATGCTGTATCTCCGCATACCCCCCTCCATTTCAACCACTGATTAGAACATGAAAGAATCAAGACACCAACTTGAAAATCTAGCCCCAAGTATTTTAAACATGGCTCTTTGCAGTGGTTCTTGGTAGAAAATTGTGCAGATTGTTCCACATGTACATTTTGTAATGCATTGATATCACTTTGTTCCTTGGCAGACAGAGCACACAAAGTTGGCTGGGTTCTGAGTAATGATTACATGACTTCTCTGAAATACTAATGAAATTTGGAGCCCACTTTGACATGATTTTCTGAAATAATAATGCTTTCTAGAGCTAGGCTAATAACATTTTCAAAATCTACATATAAAGTTGACCCTGAAAACAAATTTTCAGTGCAGTAGAAGTTACGGTTGTGGAATGGTTGCTAGTTGAAAATGGAAAAAAAGATTTGGTTGTCGTTGCTTCGACCAAAGTAGTCCTTGTTCTTGGATCCATAATGATTGAACGAGTAAAGATATTGAGCTAGAATTTTACAGGACTTCATTTCAAACCCAAATGAACATCTGAGCAAGGTTAGAGCAAAATCTAAGATGGTCGAGTAGGGAACTTTCCCAAAATTGACCACTTGACCAGTGGTCCCCAATCGACCATCTCAGATGTGCTATTTTTAAGTAATCATTACTCAGAACCTAGCCAAAGTTGCATGGTCTATCTGGCTAGGAACAAAGTGGTGCCAATGTACTACAAAATGTTACAATCTGAAATATAAGGTCTCAAAAATGGCCCGAATTGAAAAAACGACAAAAATGCTCCATTTTTTTTTTTTTATTTTTTTTTTAAGGCAAAAATTTACTTGTGGAACAATCTGCACAATTTTCTACCAGGAACCACTACAAAGAACAATGTTTAAAATACTTGGAGCTAGATTTTCAAGTTGGTGTCTTGAGTCTTTCATATTCTAATCAGTGATTGAAATGGAGGGGTGGGGGTTGCGGGATAGAGCATATACCTACATCTCAATTTCCAGATTCTTTGTATGTTCAATATCTATTAATGGAAATTTTAACATATTACCTAGCCCCCAAATTCCAATCTTACCTTATACCTAAACCCATTTCTATCTAGTGCTAATAGAGCATTGAAGTTTTGTTTAATGACATTGCAAATTTTGAATTTTATTTATTTGCAATCCTGCATGGTCCATGGTGGCCACTGCAAATTCCCTTTATTCATAACTATCAAAGATAATATTTATAACAAAAATGCAAGATTGCAGAGAAATTGACATCCACATCCTCCACGCCTGATGGCTCCAGCACACGGGCCCCATCCTCCCTCTACTCATTTTCTACTACTTTCTAGTATTGTACATTTCCTTAAAGTTTTACAACAAGGTTTGTGTAGGTATTATGTACTGTCACCCTGTTGACATTGAAAACAAATTTTCAGTACAGTAGAAGTCCTATTGTGGAATGGTTGAGAATGGAAAAAAAAGATTTGGTCGTCATCGCTGTGACCAAAGTAGTCCATGGTCTTGAATCCATAGTGACTGAACGAGTAAAGATATTGAGTTAAAATTTCAGAGGATTTCATACTAACCCAAATGAACAACAGCAAAATCTAAGATGGTCGAGTGGGAAACTTTCTCAAAATTGGTCCACTTGACACAGAATGACCCATGTGTATGTGTGTATATGGGTGTGTGTATATATGAGTGTATATATATGAGTGTGTATATATATGTGTATATACGTGTGTGTGTATATATATATGTGTGTGTGTATATATATATATGTGTGTGTATATATATATGTGTGTGTATATATATATGTGTGTGTGTGTGTGTGTATATTGTGAATGTATGTGTGTATATATGTGTGTGTGTATATATATATATGTGTGTATATATGTATATATATGTGTGTATATATATATGTGTGTATATATATGTCTATATATGTGTATGTATATGTGTGTATATATGTGTATATGTGTATATACATGTGTGTGTATATATGTGTGTATATATGTATGTGTGTATAT
>VCCN01002061.1:56254-69904 GCA_006491835.1 Architeuthis dux
GACTAAGCTAAGTTTCGTACACATCTAGGTGAACAGATAAATGCTTATACCAAGTGAGTATTGCAGATTTTACATTGGACAAATGTACTGAATGGAGAAGACGAACGGCACATGTTTTATAACAAAGAAAACCTGGAAAGAAAAGCAACGTCCTGGTCTCGACCGGTGACAACTAGCAACTAAATATTCCTTTAGCTAATGCTTTACCTGTCAAGTAGGGGAAATATATCAACAAACATATACTCACAATGTTTTCACTGTATAATGTTCGATCCATGCGATCAATATTCACCGCTGGATTGAGTGCATTGACAAGGAGATTATATTAAAAAATGAATATTAATTATGTAAAATGAATGCTTCTTTCATCTTAAGGCTACGGACTTATTTATTTACCTAGACAGACAGACAGACAGACAGACAGACAGAAGCACTTTAGGACAAATAGGTGAATATGAGCAGAATGAGTCAGACAGATAGGTATGGACAGCCTGAAATACATATTGGTTAAAGCAATTAGAAACCATAAACCAAAACTGTCACCAACACTGTCAAAATAGGTTTCTTCAGTTTCCTAGTCGGTCCGGCTGGCTGGCTGGCTATGTATGTATCACGCGTACAGGCCTCAGCAATGGAGCTGAAATTTTCAACATTTACTCCTATGTTTAAGAAAAACGTTTTTGTGTTGTTTTTTTTAAATCCCCCCTAAATATGTTTTTACTGGGGGTTCAATCTACAATGGAAGTTTATGCTAAATTGATCCCTAGTTTGTGCCCGCTTGTTCTTTTTGAAAATTCGGACATTTTAGTGATCTAACAAAAGGTGAGAGAACTAACTCATTCATTGATCTCCCCCTTTTTAAATTGATCACCCCCAACACGGCATGCTGCTAAAATATGTTGGTAACATAACGGTTTCTATTGAGTGACTAAGCAGATCTGTCTGTATATATGTGATTTCATAACAGTCACGCTTAAATAGTCTGGTGCATAAGGACTCCATTTTATTTTCAATGGAGGTGGGAGATAACGAATGTTGTTAAATATGCATGAGTGCCAACAGTTATTAATGGCTTGATCTTTTCTGATGCTACTTAGAACATGTGCACCTAGGTCATGCTCTACTTTTAATACCCAAATACAGGGTGTCCCTAATGCAGGGTTTCTCAAACTTGTTTTTACAGTGTACCCCTTCGTCCTCTTTCGACAGTGTTGGCTTCACCCGTGTAGAGAATATAGTGTAAAATGTATGGATATCAAAGAGCAGACAATATACACTATCGGTCATAAATAAGTACACCCCTACCGCTATTTTATAGAAATTTAATTTTCTTCTGAACCAAATATAGCAGGATTTTATTGTTTCTAGTAGAACCATTACACAATCGAAATGGATATTATCAGGTATTATTTATGACCAAATTCTACAGCATTGAAACTCTGTTGCCGTCCAAAGATGAGTGCAACACTACGAACAGTGTTTCAGAGTTTGGTCATAATAATACCTGATAATATCCGTTTTCATTGTGTAATGTTCCACTAGAAATAATAAAATCCTGCTATGTTTGGTTTAGAAGACACTTAACTTTCTATTAAAAAGTGGTAAGGGGGTATTTATTTATTTTCTGCCTCCCCTTGTGTGATACCATTGTCGTTTAGGAAGAAGAATGTCTTCCATCTCAACCCCCTTAGCAATTCATCGGTTTTGATCTGATTACTAATCTGAAGTATGCGATCAAGCATGAAATACAGTGTCATTAGTTGCCGTTGAAAACAATTTTTTTAATATTATATATATAGCAAACAACTGATGATCCCTACAAGAAAATAATTTTCTATTTCTGGGTAAAACATCCCTCTGAACATCTCTCAATAATAGTTATTGACTATTGAAATAAACAAATAAACAGAATATAAAAACATTTCAGTAGGTGTTTCAATGCTGTATAGTTTGGTCATAAATAATACCTGATAATATCCGTTTTATATCATGTTCCACCAATCCTGCTATGTTTGGTTTCTATTAAAAAGTGGTAGGTGTATACTTATTTATGGGTGATACTGTACATGTAAATGTATAGATACGATAGAGCAGACAATATAAATGTAATATTTGTTAGTAATTCCACTCAATATAATGTTACATTTCTAATGAGATAGATGAGCGTGTCTCTTTCCAACGAGTAACTCAATTTTAGGTACGGTTTCAGAGAGACACAACCACATATCATTCTCAATTAACAGTCTTGCACGGAATATGTTTTTGGTTATAAACATTGCTGAAAAACATTGTTCACAGCTTTGTTCACAACTTTGTTTACAATTTACACGAGTAAGCTGTGATTACTTAAAAATTCCAGTGGTTTTACTAACATCGCATACGCCTGTAATTTCAAAGGCAGGGGGGCCTTCTTTTACCTTTCAGTGGTCAAAAGCGAGGGTGGGGGCTTATTTCCATTATTTCTTTTTAGAAGTCTAAAAAGGGGGGAACAGTGTTGTTATACATATAACGCTGGGTATTATTGCTAGCAAAATCTTTGTTGAATATTACGTGTCCGGTCGTTTCGTCGAACGACGTGTCGCCGACACACAGTCAGAAATGTCACTGTTTTTTTCTTCGTTTTTTTAACCTCTAAATGTTACCAAAAAAAGTATTCGACGAAAAGGCACTCGGCAAAAACCAACTGATGTTCGTCAAACAGGCTGTCTCCGAATCGTCCACAGGACGAAACTGTTGTCGACTGACTGTGTCGGCGGACTGTCTGTCGGCGCCACGTCGTTCGACGAAACAACCGAGAACCGAATATTAAATTCACATTTAATTTATTAATAATATGTAATGTATTTACTAGATTGTAAATACATATCTGGGGAATGGTTCTAGGTCTGTTAAGATGTCTTTTGGGGCTCAATTCTAGATGTAAACTTGAAAATAAAGTTGGCAACACTGACCTTGCTAGGTCTTCACATAAGAAAATAACTAGCGCATCTATGGTCTGACTTTCAGGCTTGTTATTTAATTTATCTCCCACAATTGTATCTCTCACAACCGATATAATATGGTATGCTGAACTACCAGAGTGACAATCAGTTGTTTATTAGGACTGTTAACTCCGGGATACCCGATTCTTTTTTTATTCAAAACATAAAGTTTTTTTAAAACGTTATATGTTTTCAGTAATTAGGTGCCCAAGACCCATTATAACAATTTTCATTCTAATCGGTTCAGCAGTTCCAAAGTTCAATATTTTTTGCATGTTGACATAAGGTTATTTACATATGAAATGTAAACAAAAGATCGGATCGACCGTAAATCACCATTTTTTAATTCCTGGGGTTTTGTCAACATTATAGCCAAATTTCGGCAAAAACAGTCAATTTTTTCAAAACGTATATATTTTCAGTGATTAGGTGCCCAAGAACCCGTATAACAATTTTCATCTTAATCGGTTCAGCAGTTCCAAACAAAGAATCGGATCGACCGTAACTCACCATTTTTCAATTCCTGGGGTTTTGTCAACATTATAGCCAAATTTCGACAAAATCAGTCAAGATTTGGGAAATGTTTCCAATTGTAAACAAAAACAACGATTTTGCTTATAAAATGTAAACAAACAATCGGATCGTTCATAACTCACCACCCTCCAGGTAGAATCTCTCCAAAAGGCTACATACAAAATTTCATTGAAATATATTAAGGAATGACGAAGTTATCCAATTGAGAAAAAGGAGACAACGACGACGACGACGACGACAGACACCCATAGCGAATGACCTTTTTTTCCGCCGGAAACAAAACAAACAAACACTAAAAACTCTGCCAACATGAAGTGACCGAGTCTTATCTCAACAGAATCGTCTTTAAGGTCCAACAACCAAGTGATTATCAGGTTTCCTTTTAAGCAGCCAGCTGTTAGAGGTAATTCAGAACTCAGAGATCGGTTGATAAAAGTTAAGAGGTTTATTTTTTTCCTTGTATGGGCCATTTGGAAGAATCCAATACAAAATCTCTTGAAATTACTCGGTACAGATGACGAAGAAAGGCTACTCAACACAGTCCTTATATCCAGAGAAATTCTATATATATCATTACTAATACTATTATTCCTACATTTTAGCAAACAATAAATACATTCTTAAAATAGACGCAGCTATTAGCATTAAAAAGAAATAAATGCAACTTGGTTCTTAGCAAACAACGAGAGATAAATACATTCTTAAAATAGACGTTAACATGTTACATTTCAGATCAAAACATCAGATTGCTGCATTAGAAAACGGTAACTGCATGCTTTCAAAATGTAAGAACCCAGACCCATTTCTACTTGAAGGAACTGGACGGGATTCTGGGTAGGCAAATTGACACGCTGTCACATGGCTGTACCAAGATGTTCAGTAGATGTCACTTAGTACACTGCATGAGTTAAAATCAAGGATAAAATATATCATATAAGATACTGTGCAAATCAATTAAATTGTATGTGACACCGGTGTCACAGTGGGTTGTTATAGGTTTTAAGATGGAATTTGAAGCTAGATATGTGGAAAGTATTAAGAAATGAAAGAGAATGAAAGTGAGTGAAGGGGGGAGAAAGAAAGGACAAAGAAACAATAAAAGAAGAAACAGAAAGAAAGGAAGCAAAAACAGGAAAGAGAAAAGAGAGGAATGAAATAAGTTAAAGGAAGAAAGAAACAGAGAGAGAAAGAAAGAAAAAAAAAGAACGGATGCAGGAAAGAAAGAAAGAACAAAGAAACAATGGAAGAAGAAAGGGAAAGAAAGGAACCAAAAAAAGGAAAGAGAAAAGGGAGGAATGAAATAGGTCAAGGAAAGAAAGAAAGAGAGAGAGAGAGCGAGAAAGAAAGGATGAAAGAAAGAAAGAAAGGACAAAGAAACAATAGAAGAAAAAAGGAAAGAAAGGAAGAACAAAAAGAAAAGAGAAAAGGAAGGAATGAAAGAGGTTATACATTTGTATTAGATGAAGTATTGTAAATCATCATTATTAATTATTTGCTACTATTTACCTTCATCTTAATTGTTGTTGCTTTTTATCGCAACTGAACTCAGGCTGGTTTCCCTTCAGTAGTGGAAGGTACACAGTAGCAAAAATGAATAACTAACCCTAGCATTCCAAGGGAAATTATGAATCACCATATATGCTGTGTTGGTGGTGATCAATTAAAAAGTAGGGAGAAGGGGTGATCAATGAATAAGTTACTTCTTTCACCTTTTGTTGGGCTGTGATCACTAAAAAATGTCTGAATTTTAAAAACAACAAACGGGCACAAACTAGTGACCAATTTAACATAAACTTACATTGTATATTGAAACCCACCCTCTAAAAACCTATTTGGGCGGGGTGGGGGGTAAAAAAACATTTCCCTACTCATTGAATGGAGTGTGCGTGCAAAATTTCAAGTTTCTATGAACGGTTAGGGCTGGACGAAGTCCAGATACATAGATAGATACATAGGTACATGAGCGCCGTGCGGTGCCGAGCAAATATAGGTTCCCAATTAATAAATGTCTTTATAATTATCATATTCTGTCGGGTATAAAATTATCAATTCTTTGAATTTCATTCTGTCGGCATAGGGAATCACAAATATATTCGTGCCATAAAAACGATCGTGAAATTAACAAAATGAGCAAAGTGTATATTTCAGAGCTCCTGGCTTCCATGAGTAGTGCCGTTAGCCCAGTGGTAAGAGCAGAGCCTGCGTATAAGGCTTCTTCCACATATACACATATAAATGTCAATAAACATGAATAACCTAAACCCAGCAATAAACAAATGTTGTGGGTAACGGTTATTAATGATATGAATACATGTGTTACTGTTTGTCCATCATCCTGCTTCCACGTAGCAGTAAACTTTGAAGTAGTAGTGAAGAAGTGTACTGACGTACAATAACAATGGAATAAAATAGACGAAAATATTTCAGTAGTGAATGAATGAAACTTTTATATCAGCATACTGATATACGTACTCATCGTCCCTTTCCCCTTTCATCTGTCAAAACACAGGAATAACATAAACCCAGCAATAAACCAGTGTTGTGGGTAGCGGTAATCAATGATATGAATACATGTGTTACTGTTTGTCCATCATCTTGCTTCCATGTAGCAGTAAACTTTGAAGTAGTAGTGGAGAAGTGTACTGACGTAGAATAACAATGAAATAAAATAGACGAAAATATTTCAGTAGTCAATGAACGAAACTTTTATATCAGCATACTGATATACATACACATCATTTCTTTTTTTATCATCTGTCGGTAAAAAGGTTGAGATCTCACAAAATCTGATGATAAAACCACTAAATTGGCAACTCTGTGGCGGAAGTGGTGCAGACATAATATCAGTACTTGACACGTTCAAGGCTCGAAATGCGTGTTTGCGTATTTGCAAAATATGAAAACAAACACAGAATAGCAATGGAAAGAGCAATTTTAGGATAAGCTCTTACCATGACAGCTGCCTTATTGGAGTCTGATTTTTTTTTAATTATCGATCAACATTTGCTTACTAATGCTTGTCGAATGACGGTCCGGGAGTTGCGAAAAAAAAGCAACAGAAATCAAGATGAAACCAAATACTAATAAAACAAAGAATAGTAATCTCCCGAAGCTTTCAGTACATTTGTGTTCTTGTAAAACCATTGATACTCACGAGGCGTATCTGTTTTCCCTGCACTTACAAAACCACTGAAAGCTTGTGAGGGAGTTCAGAATAGCATAGAGGGCAATGGAAAGAGCAATGTTAAGAATAACTCTTAGCGATAGAAAAGATCAACATGGATCCGAGAGAGTGCCAGGGTGAAGTATATCATACAAATAATTAAGCAATAAAAATGGAGATGGGCAGGGCACACAGCGCGAATGGAGCAAAAGGCTAACGATTGGTGCCAGTGGGACAGTAAAGTAAATCTCACCCACTCTGTATTAATCTCCTACTCTCCTTTTCCGATGCTCTTTCTTTTTCTTTCGATCCTTCTTTATTTCATTCTTTCTCTCTCTTATACTCATCTCTTATTCTCTTTGCGATAAGTAAAGTTTGCCGATGAGACATGGCAGAGATTAGCGCAATCACGCTTGTTATGTTAGCACAGTCGAGGTCGTCATGGAAGGAGATGGGAAAGGAATTTGTCCAGCAGTAGACTTATAGCTGCTGCTGCTGATATCTGGAAAACTCTACGCGGGAGAAGGTTGCAATATACTATTGTGTCGTGACGCACAGTTTGAGAACTTCTGCGTTAACGTCTGCCTTTTAGCAGTCATCAATGAATAGCTGTTCGTCCTTTTGTCGGGTTTTCCAGACGATCGGAAATTTCCGACTGTTTTAGAGAAGAAGAAAAAAGAGGCAACCGGCGTCCAGTCATCGAACAAAGGAAAGGCTCCCCTAAGACCCGACAGGTTGGGTAGGATTAGTTACGACGGTGACTAGTTACGATAGGTTCCCATGGTAACAACCACGCGGCGGATCGGTTGCTCTATTATTTCGTAGAATTTGAGACCATATTATTTTGCTAAAAAGAAAACTGGGGAAGAGTTCGGGGGATGGGAGAAGAAGAAGAAGAAGAAGAAGAAGAAGAAGAAGAAGAAGAAGAAGAAGAACAACAACAACAACAACAACAACAACAACAACAGGTTTAATTTTATAGATATTTAATAAGGAGAGAATGAGGAACAAAAAGAAAAAAGAGGACGAAAGGAAAGGAGAAAAAGCACGAATCAAAAAGGAGAGAGAGGGAGAGAGAGGGGGGCAAAGCGAGAGAAGGAACGTTAAATGAAGTAAATAAAGAGAGTAAGAGGGGAGAGAAGAAAAGGGTGGGGAGAGAAAGACCAAGAAAAGGCAGAAGGCAAATGGGGGTGGGGGCATCGCAAAAAAGAAAGGAAAGAGTATCAGAAAGAGTACATATTAATCGCAGAGAGAGATAGAGAGAGAGAGAGAGAGAGAGAGAATCGCAAAGGGAGAGAAAGAAAAGAGCATGAGAAAGAGAACGTATGAACCAGAGAGACAGACAGATGAGGATGAGAAAAATCATCGCAACAGAATAGAAAGAGAAAGAAAAAAAGAGAAAAAAGAAAAAATATGAGAAGAGCATAAGAGAAGTGAGAGCGAGGGGAAGAAAAAGAATGTCGCAAAGAGAATAAGAGATGAGTATAAGAGAGAGAAAGAATGAAATAAAGCAGGAACGAAAGAAAAAGAAAGAGCATCGGAAAAGGAGAGTAAGAGATTAATACAGGGTGGGTGAGATTTAACCCCCTATTAGAAAGTATATGTAACTTTTGTAAACATTGCTCTATTTTCGTAACTTCTTTCTGGGGGGGGGGGGGCAAATGAAGTGCACCGGAATTCCTGCAAAGGTCTATCGAGGCCATACCGAAACTCTTACAGAAATTGGTGAACTACGTTGAATTTCAACACAGCAGGCAAATTCTACTACTGTACGTCTCAAAGTAAAGCTATGACTGAAATCGACCAATAAATAATAAAGTTATTACCAGTTTCCAATGGGGAGTTTATTTTCACACCACCCTCAAACCTCCTGCCACGGCCAGTAAAGTAAAATGTTGGAGATATCGTGCGTACGAAATACGTGAGTAAATCAGCTGGGGGTGGGCGCTGTGTGCCCTTCAGGGGTTTTTGATTTTGTGCCCCACAATTGTAAACACTTGGAAATAGCATTTTCAGCACTAAATATTGATACAAAACATACACAACTCAACACGAATCATTGCAATTTTTTCTTTAAACTAAGGTCAGCATATCGAAGTGAAAATAAAAATAAATATCAGAACCTTCCCACTTCCTCTTGATAAGATAATTCCTTAGGCTAACAATGTTAGGGTTAATATCGTTAGCAAATAGGAGGGATCGGGGAAACTTAATAGAAATGTTTAAGATTATGCGTGGTTTAGAAGTGGTAAACCCTGATGTATTTTTTTTACTAAAAGTGGGTACAATGGACTGAGAGTCCACATATATACGGTAGAAGCAAATAGAAGTAGATTGAATATCAGAAAATTCTTTTTTTTAGCAATAAAGTGGTGGGACTTTAGAATAGATTATCAGAATATGTAATGCTATCAGCAGATGTAAATGATTTTAAGAACAATTATGATGTTTATTACACCATCACAAAGGTTTAAGGCCCTAGATATTGTACAAATATGATTGTTATGATGTGTGCTTGTATATATAAATTGGGTACTTTTTTCACACTAAAATAAAATATTCTATGTTCTTAACACAACATATAAATCGAGAGAGATGAACTGTTATCCGATACTTTTGTTCAAGAAAAATATAAATGCCATACGATAATTCCTTGATTAAGTACCTAACCTTTACACGTTTTTATCTATATAAACAATTTACATTTTCAGTTCTGTCACAGTAGGGCTGGATTGGGAGCTCAAAACGGCCGGGGCAAATATCTAAAATCGGTCCATTAATGCAGGCTATGATTCTTGCAATTATGAATTATATGAATAAAAACACTACTTATTTTGTATGAAATATTACTTATTTTAGTACTATAAATCAAATAAATTAAAAAATTTCTTATTTTATTTAAAATATTGTCAAACTCCAGTCCAAGTCTGGAGTTGACTTTGTTTTTTTACCGTAACAACAATAACAATCCTCACCGAATGTGTGTGTGTGTGGTGGGGGTAAACTCTTCAGTATTTGGCTGTCCTATTACGTTAAACCAAAATGATATATAAAATTAACATTTCCCTACCGTGATTTGAAAACACGACCAAATGATCAGCAGGCGGCTCTCTTACCGACTGAACTAAACTGACAAGCCTTTCACACTTACGAACATTTATGTTAGAAATACTTATGGACTTATTTCATTCTAATAAATAAATACATTTATAAAATAAACATTTCCCTACGGTGATTGGAATTCACGACCAAGTGATCGGTAGGCGGCACTCTTACCAACTGATCCAAACTGACAAGTCTTACATATCTACAAAAATGTATGTTAGAAATACTTGTGGGCTTATTTCATTCTAATGAATAAATACATTTGAACTAAAAATATTGTGTTCCTTATTTTATTTAGAAAGAAAGTGGGAAGAACTGGGAGTTAGGTAGTTTAATAAGAGGGTAGGAAGAGAGGTGAAGAAAGAAAGTTAGATAGTTATTGAGGGAGTAGGAAGGGAGAGGGCAGAGGAGAAAGTTAGGTAGTTTGGTGAGGGGGTAAGGAAATGTTCGCATATGAAACTAATCCAAGTATGTATAACATTTAGATAAAATCATGGATCGGCAACCAACATTGGAGAGAGAGAGAGAGAGAGAGAGAGGGAGGGGGAGGGAATAAGAGAGAGTATGAAAAGATACAGGCATAGGGTGAGAGAAGAGCAGAGGCATGAGATAATCGTAGTTGTCAACACCCGTGGAATTTCCACGAGTCCAGCTAGTTGATAATGATATGATATATATAATGATGATATTAATAATATAGTGGAGTCATAGATAGTCTTTAGATATATACATGAAATAAGCTTTGGAGTAAAGGTCTGTAAAAAACGAAAATACGTGTGATGCACCCTAATAAAATCAGCCTGTGGTGGCATCTGCAGATCTCGCAAGACCATTGATCGGCACCAGAAAGTCTTACTTCAGTCTGTGTTAGTAGAACAGCGCGTGTTATGGCTGTATTATGGCTCCCACACGGGAGTGACAGTCCCAGCTGCAGCGAATGCACCTGAAGGTGCTGTACTCCAGTGTTGTCATAGTGTTGTTATTTTAGCCAGTGCGCCTTTCTTCAACAGCAAACCCTAGCCCCTCCTCTCCTTTATTAGACCTCTGCATTTTTCCAGCCTCCAGCGAGAGCGATCTCTTGCGATGTCCTCCCACGTACTGTGACTTCATGTCTCTCTTGCAGACATCTTTAAAACGAAGATGGGTCCGCCCTTGAGTCCTTTTGCCGGAGGCTAGTTCCCCATACGGTAGGTCCTTCATGATCTTCCAACCATGTCCAACATGCGGTGTATGTGGCCCAGACGTTGGAGACGACGTTGCCGGAGCAGGTTGTCGATGCTGTGTATCCGGGCACAGGACAGGGCTTCACTGTTGGTAATCACGCTTACTTAATCACACAATGTTGGCCTACAAGAATGTTTTTCAGAATTATTCCTTAGAAAATACAGTAATACCCCGCTTAGCGCTGCTCCGCTTAGCTGTGCTCTGCTTAGCGCTGATTCTTTTTCCAAATATTTTTCGCAATAAATTTCCGAAATAAATAATGATAAAAGAGAGCATCATTGAAGTAAACGTATACTGTACACTTTGGTTGATGTACCATGTGTATGAGAATAAACACATTCACACGGAAATAGAAATATACAATAATTTTCAAATGGTTCTTCGGATGATTGAACTCCTTCTTGTTTGTGTTGTAAACACGACGTTTCGGGCGATCCATTCTTCGGCCGACCACATCTGGAGAGAGAATGGCGACCATCTTCCTTTCTGGGAGGAAGTCCAGATTATTGACAGAGAACGATGTTGGCAGCAGAGAAAAATCAAAGAAGCAACTCACATCAAAGTGTTGACTAAATGCATTAGTCAGACAAGTGCGGAGTTCAACCCGATGTGGCTTCCGCCGCTTCTCAACAGACCTAAACCCGACAAGATAAAGACACAGAAACACCCGGGCTCTGCGTTATAAGGGTTACTCCCTTTAAAAACAAAACTTGTTTACCCCATCACACTCGGATTTTACACCTGAAGAAAGCCGAAGAATGGATCTGCCGAAACGTCGTGTTTACAACACAAACAACAAGAGGGAGTTCAATCGTCCGAAGAACCATTTGAATATTAATGACCCTTCTCAAACTATAGAAAATATCTATACAATAATGTATCATTTAGCGAGATATATATCGACACCTAGTGATATTTCACGAGCTCCAGACAGTAGCTACCAGATGAGATAAACAGCACCAGTCAATTCCATCATGTTGAGGCTCAACAACATATTTTAAAAATGATTGCTGGCACAATCTCTATAGTCCGGGGGCCAGCAAGGGCTACCGTGCACCCCCCCCCCATGATTCTACTTTTAGGGTACCAAAATGTTCCTTAGGGTGTTCTCTTTCAGAAAGAAATATATACATATATATATCGTTAGAATAGAAAGCTTTCCAACGGTGTATGTTACCAATTTGTATCTTGTGGTTCCAAAAAGTTACAGCCCAAAACGCTAAGCTAAGTATTCAGCATTTTGCGAGAAAAGTCCATAGTCCAAATTCTATGGATCGTAGAATTAATGTTTGATTGTGGTATATACATATATATATCGTTAGAAAGGAAATTATATCAGCTTTCCAACGGTGTATATTCCCAATATGTATCTGTTGGGCTTAAAGGGTTACAGCCTAAAACGTGAAGCTAAGTATTCAGCATTTTACGATGAAAATTTCAAGTACACAGTCCAAATTCTATGGACTGTGGAATTAATTTCTAATTTCGCTAGAAAGAAAATTTCATCGGCTTTATAACGCTGTATGTTCCCAATTTGTATCTGATGGGCTTAACAAGTTACAGTCCAAGGCGTGCAGCTAAGTATTCAGCATTTTACGATGAAAACTTCAAGTTCACAGTCCAAATCTATGGATTGTGGATTTAATTCTTGAGGTAAATATATATATCTATATACCGTTAGAAAGGGAATCCTATCAGCTTCTCAACGCTGTATATTGTCTATTTGTTTCTGTTGGGTATGAAAAGTTACAGTCGAAAACGTGAAGCTTGTTATTCAGCATTTTACGATAAAAATTCGAGAACACATAATGTCCCTATTTTATCGTTTCACGCTGCATTTTAGGGACGTATCTAGAGCGCTAACCGAGGGGTTACTGTATTAGGTTGTTAGGTTTTTACAAGCAGAGACTATCAATCATCGTGTCTTTTTAGGTGCGCCTTTGAAAGTTTAATTTCGTCGTTCCAGTAGAATACACCTAATAAACGGGAAGACACTTACGTTAATCTAATTCAGGAATAAGTTATTTCATGATTTTATTTGTGAAGCATTATGAAAGAAAACGCTTACTTTTTCAGGAAGTCCATCCGGGTTAACTTGAAACTTGCTTTTTCATTGGTTGCTATTCACAGTAACCCAATTATCATATCGTAAACATCTCGAATGTCCGGTACACACGAAACATTTCTTTTTAAATGTCATCGTTACAAGAAGCGATCCTTTTCTTGGAAAGGACATTTAAAAAAGAAGCATTGTTTAACACACATTGCAAAACTAGGTGGTAGATGCATACCTCTGCCAACACCATACACCAACTAAAGACTGAAGTAAAATCAGTTCATAAATAGCTACGATGCAGGGAGGTAAGTGTAATAAATCTACAGGCCTACTGACTATGCGCCAGGCGGCACCGACCCACAGACTGACCGGCCCACCGGTATTTTGCCATGTTCCCCGGTGGCACAATCCCTGCCCAGAGTTGCTTAACTTTGAATATAACTATAACAAAATTGGCCCGACCCTACCTGACTAGTGTATACTTAAAATGCTTATGAAGGAAAGCTCCTTTTTCTTGCACAGCTTTTTTGTGAGAGCTGATATTATGGAAAATAGCCAAAGATTTTGACTAAAATCTCAGCCTCAGC
>VCCN01002061.1:107376-117556 GCA_006491835.1 Architeuthis dux
TTACAAACTGAAGAAACATATGTTGACAGTTTTGGTGGACGGCTTCTAATAAATCTTGGTTAATTATTTACACCTAAAATGCAAGGATTATCCTATGCCACTCGCCCTTCCATAGACGAAAGCAACGACTGTCTACAACGATTATCCCAGACAAAGATGGTGAATTCGGCACTTTATGACCATAACTAAAACAAGTCTGGTTAGTCACCCAATAGAAAAACGTCAGTGTTTTCGCAGCATGCCATGTTGGGGGTGATCAGTTAGAAAATTGGAAAAAATAGGTGAGCAACGAATAAGTTACTTCTCTCGCTTCTTGTTGGGCAGTGATCACTAAAATAAGTCCGAATTTTCTATAAAACAAGCCTGGACGTTGCTGGCCACAAAGTAAGCTACAAATATAGCATAAACTTGCATTGTAAATTGACCTCCTTATTAAAGCAAAACGTTTTTTCATGACATGATAAGGAGTACATATTTATATTTTCAGCCTTCCACTTTATTGGTGTGGCCTGTACTGGTGACATACATACATAGCCAGAATCACTTAAAAACTGAAAAAACCTATGTTGACAGTTTTGGTTGAGGGATTCTAATTCTAACCAATAGCTTTTTTATATTTTTATCAGGTCTTCCCATAAGTAATGTCCGAAATTTGATAGCGATTAATTGCATAATTGTTTTACTGTTCTAAAATTAATAAATGATAACAACGCATTCTGACATGCCATCCCACAAGTAATGATAGCTATATCTGATAGCTATAGATTGAATGATATTTTCGCTATTCTAAAATGCCTAAATTATAGCAATACATACGTTTGTACAGTAATTTACGTTATCACGGTTCGATTTAACTAACTTAGTTATACAAGCTGGACGTATCTAGGGAGTCCATAATACATGTAATGCTCTATGATTTAAAAAAAAGGCAATAATGCTGTAGATACAAACCAAAATATTCATGGTGTTTATGCGATAGATTATTTAAATGAAAGAAATTGCCGAAGATGGTTTGAAAGGTTTAGAAAAGGTGACCTCAGCTTAAAAGATGCATGACGAACAGGCCATCCTGTTGAGTTTAACGATTATCTGCTTTTATCGGAACTCGATGGAAATGACGCTGTTACAGTTGAAGAATTAGTTTGAAAACTGAATTCAAGCCATTCAACGGTTCACCGTCATCTGCAACAACTTAGAAAGTTGTCTAAACTTGGAAAATTGGATCCCTATGATATGACAGAAGCCAACCGTAAAGCAAAAGTGGACATCTGCATTTCTCCAAACACCCGTGAGCACAACTCGCAATTCTTGGACAGATTACTGACTGGTGATAAAAAATGGATATTTTACAAGAATATAAAGCAACGCAGACAATGGCTTAGTGGAGTTGAACAGGCACAACTCAAAATGGACCACTATCCAAAGAAGGTTTTGGTAATAGTTTGGGTGGGATTGCGTTGGTGAGGCCAACTTTGAACTGCTACCAGTCAATGTTACTACTACAAAAGATATATATTGTCAGCAGTTAGAGTGTTTAAACGCTGCTTTGGTGCGAAAGCTACCCAGATTGATAAATCACAAAGATATGGAGTTCCATCGATAATGCACAGACCCATACAGTAAATATCATATCTGAAAAGATTGAAGACCTCGACTGGGAAAGTTCCACATCCTCCTTATTCTGCAGATCTTTCTCCATCCGATTTCCACCTATTCTGAAGTTTACAGAACAATCTTGATGTACTAGTTCTTAAAACGCATGAAAAGGTATAAAAACATTCTATACATTATTTTCCTTCAAATTAAAAGATTTTAACATTTTTATTTTGAAACTTGAGAATCGTGAGAAGGGGGTTATTGATAATGATGAACCTATTTTAATGAATTAATTCTAATTAAATATGAATTGCTGAAATGTTTTCTGGCTCCGAATTTGGAAACTTCTTATAGGATGACCTGTTACTAGATTATACTACCCCTGGCAGAAATTATGGAATCACCACACTTAGAGGTTATTTTTTTCTTTCTTTATTTCTCTTTTACTTCACAGCAAATCACAGACATGGCACAAAACAAATCTTTAGTCCCCTTGGTTCATCTTTTGAACACAACGTTTCGGCTGTTGTATCCTGCGGCTTTCTTCAGGTGGGTGTCGTAAATGCGGAGAGTTTGGAATATTGAGACGCATATTTTCGGTTAGGAGAGTTCCTTGGGTCATAATCATGATGCTGATTTGGTGTCATAGTTCACCACTGGTGCCACAGAAGCGTTTTTCTAAGGCGTTATTTAGACCCACGAAATAATTGCTGACTTTCCGTGCCGCCATCATGGAATGGTAAGGGGCAGTTAACTCTTCCCTTTTTCGGTGTTCTTAGGAACTGGTAAGTGGTCAAGGGGAATTAGTACCTGTTTTCAAAGTGGTCAGAAGTCCCAACATTCCAAAATTCATTTACGACACCCACATGAAGAAGGCCGTACGGTACAACACGAAATGTTGTCGAAATGTTGTCTTCAAAAGATGAACCAAGACGAGGACAACAGTCCGAAAAATTCTATACATATTGATGATCCCTCATCTGAAAAATTCAGACAGAAAACAATCTTTGTTTAATAGCTGAACATTCTTGCTTCATGAAATATACCCCAAACAAATTGGTCTAAATTATTTAAATTAATGGCATAATTTTGCTTCTAGAACAAGTAGAGGAAAAAGTTATGGAATCACTCAATGCTGAGGATCAACTCAATTTGCAATAATATGATGTGGGAGTGGGGTTGATAATTGATAACGTTCATTAACTCTTTCGTTTGAATTAATGAATTTGATTTAAAATAAATATATAGATATTCAGAAGAAAAGGCGGAAATCCTGCCTTGAAAAGAAAGCATTGGACGAGTCATTTGACCGTAAGAGGTTAAAATTTAGACGTTCAGACTCCAACCAAGAGATTAGAATTTGCCGAGAAGAGATGATGGCTTGACACCCCGGGGGCTTACAGATAAGGATACAGTCGTTGAAAAGGCTATTAATGTAAGGGATAGAAATAAATAAAGAAACAAACAAACAAAAGAGGGTGGATAAGTAAGGAGGCGGAAGGGGAAAGACAGAAACTACTTGTAATCAGGAAGACGGAGAAGAGCTGATGTGATGAAGAGGTAGAAGGAAAAGGTCTGCTATGTATAAATAGGACCATGGCAATCAACCAGTCAGTTAGTCGGTCAGAAAGATAAAAGGATGCCGATGGCACGGGCGAAATGGCCACACGATTTTAATCTTTGTCTCTGTTGACTGTAACCAATGTTTTGAAAAATGATACGAGACATAAATCATTGTGTTTACATGTTCGTTTGCCCAGCTCAGTTCTCTTTGAGAGACTGCTATGCGATGTTTTGACGATGTAAACGTTTTGATATTTCGGTCGGCTGAATAATAAACAAAAACTGCCATGACTTCACAAAAGCTTTGATATTCTTTTCGTCTTCTCATGTTGACTACCTGTTCTGTTTACACGTATGTGAACCCACCAGTTCAAATGCACATGTAATGAACTCATTACGTAACAAACTTTGATGATTCCATAATTCGTGCTCGGGTTGTATAAAGAACGACTTTTTAATTGTATTTCATTTTTACTGGTTTTGAAATGAGAGCGGACGAATCACATTTTATTCAAAGAAATCTGCACTCATCTAATGATCCAACGCACTTCCCGACCCTGTACTCATTCAGGTGTGTATATGTTCTAGTCATTACACGATTTCTTCTGCAACACTTCGCCCGCATCAGTTCTCACTAATCATTTTGGAGAAATATCATATATTGTAATATAGAGTGGGCTTTATCTTTATCTCTAGTTTTACGCTTATTTGAATTTGTAAACCGACATGTCTAATTACCTAATACAGGGTACATATGGCCTCCTACACAAACTTAGACCATAATGAATTTACAATTAAATGTTACCTTACTACTCACAAGTCCATTTTTCTTTGTACTTGAACCGAAATATGTTATTTTTTTCAAGTGAATTGCAAGTTTTTGGAAGTAAATTAAAACTCCTAACACATACAGTGAGTGCAAAGAGTATCTGATACATTTCAAAATGTTTATTTAAAAATATATATGCAAACGATATATCGTTTGGACGTTATTTATACAATTTGAATCCGAAAACATGTTCTCTTGTGCGTAAACAAGAAAAATTAACGAAAAAGATGAAAAGGTTTTCCTTGTCTGTCGTATTCAACCAAACTTGCATAAATGAAGGATTACTGCCCAAATACACAATATTTAACATATTTATACACCTTCAAAATCGACAGAATTTAGACAGATTTTTTATTTGATTTTTGTACATAACTTTTCGCCGTTCAATCTTGTTTCAAGATGTCTCAAAAAATGTACATACACTTTTATAAAGAATTAAGCTCCTTGAAATTTAAGGGGAGTGGTAAGTTAGTGGTTAGTCAATTAAATGTTACCTTACTACTCACAGGTTTGTACTCGAACCGAAATGTGTTATTAATTGCAATTAAATTGCAAGTCTTTGCAAGTAAATTAAAAATTCAAACACATACAGTGAGTGCAAAGAGTATCCGATACATTTCAATGAGTTTATTTTATCATACTTACTACATTTCTTTGTGTATAACACGATTACTAGATTTTGAGGTGAACAATAGGGATAGAATTGTAGTCTCTTGTACAACACGGGTACTCGATTTATCACTACAGCTCGGCAGTCCCACAAAAAAGATCAAGTTGTATTCTTTCTCTCGTTAGTCCCGAACACGAAATAGGTTTTTAGTTGCGGGTTTAATTTACAATGTAGGTTTCTGCTAAACTGGTCCCTTATGTTGTGTCCGGCAGCGTTCACGCTTGTTTTTCTGACCTTTCTTTTAGTGCTCACGACAATAGGCGAAAAAAGTAATTTATTCATTGATCCAATTTTTTAATTGATTACCCACAACGCGACATGCTGCCAAATGACCTTGGTCACGTGACGGTTTCTATTCAATGACTAACCAGACCTGTTTTTTTTTCCAAAATTCTTTTGCTGCTTACTTAACAGCAGGTTTTGAGAAGGTCAAGCGATATCTCTCCCAGGAGCCAATTGCTGACCAATCCTCTAAAAATACTTCTTAAAATGCTACTGTTTGCTTAACAATGCTTAAAAATAAGGTGGGTGTTTATTGGCACATACTAAAGGTAAAGATCTACTTTCGTAAACCAAGTCGAAAAAAAAAGAGAAACAATTTCTTTCGCCAGTAATGTTTTGTCCTTTTAATCAGTTAGACCCTAACAATCTTCCTCAGATTTTTATTTTTCAGAAAAGAATTTTTTTTTAGGGTTTTACGAGCGGGGTTCTATTTACAATGTATAGTAAACGAGACCGTTGCTTTCCGTCCATTGTATGGAAGTGAGGCTTCGAAGTTTTCGGTTACTTCCCTTGGGAAGCTTCTTTGATATTTTAATGACGATTTTTCTGTTCTTTCATTAGGACGGGTTAAAATATCAAAGAAACCTAATTTTTCTAGTGAGACTTCAAAGTCTCATTTCCATATAACGGCCCTGTTTGCCATACAGTTACATTGTAAATAGAACCCCCTCATAAAACCTTGAAACACGTTTCTAATGGATTAAAAGCACAAAAGATTACTGGTGAAAAGAATTTCTATTTTTTTCGACTTGGTTAACGAAAGTAGATCTTTACCCATACTAAGCATAGTATTTGAGATATAGATATTTGAAGCATAGGGAACAGGTAAAAATATTTTTTCTTTTAAATGTGTTGAGTTGGGGTCACGGCGATGTTGAGCTCTTAAGCTGAGTTAAAAAACAAAAACAGTGGAAAAACAGTTTGAAGGGAAAGATTTTTTTTAAAAGTGTAGTTATAAATAAAATGGACGAAAATTTCAGCGTGAAATCGACACGTGAGAAATATAAAAATCTCGCAAAAATCAGCAAATTATTCGATTTGATATTTGTTAAAGGACGACTTTTAAAAAACAGAAGAATGTCCATTCCAAATTTCGAAGAAGAAGAATTTTTTTCATATGATTCCTTTCCCACTTTTTATTTATTAATTCGATGATTTATTGATTTAATCATGCTTTCGTTGATTTTTACACATTTTACAGATATATCCTTCGGGATACTAATGATGTTTATCGTTTTAAGAATAATATCCAGGAACTGCTGGAACGGAACTCTTATTTTGGGATTTAAAAAACAGGGAAATTAAGTAAAATAATTAAAAATAATTTTTTTTTGTTTTATTTCATTAATCATTATTCAGTATTTTTCCTAAATGAGGAATAATCGAATAAAATATCTGTTTTTTGAATCCCCAAATAAGAGTTCCGTTCCAGCAGTTCCTGGATCCAATTTTAAAATTGATTTTTCATCATTTTTGTCGATTTATTCCGATATTTTTGAAATTTTTAAAATGTATATTTTGTTATTCGTTCTATATCGCGGTTCGACTGAAACTTATATAAAAATATTATAACCAGGATGAATAATTAAATATAGCGAAATGATGAGAAAATATTTAAAAGTATTTTTCATAGTGAGCTGCAGACGACAACATATTCTTTTTTTGCACGGCGCAACTGTCATGCATTTTAATTTTATTTTTCCCACTCAGATATGTGTGTACTGCATTGCCTATCATAAATCTTTTAAAATCAAGTGTCGCCTACACGCTTGAAAATATTTGACATTTTTGTTCATTTTGTTCATGCCACAAAAAGTGTTTGAAAATAAGGTGGGTGTTTCTTTGCACATATTAAAGGTAGGCCATTGGGGAGTGTACACGAAATACTCCGAATGGTTGTAGAATTCTGTAAAGAAATAAAAGTAAAACATATTTGAAGGAGGATTGGAAACAGGTAAATATTTTAAATTCTTTCCTTTAAGGCGCTGCGTTGGGATCACGGCGGTTTTGAGCTCAACGTGCGTCAAAAAGTTCAAAAGGAAATAAAAAAAACGAGTTTAAAAGGAAAGCTTTTTTAGGTGTGCCATAAAACCTGTTAAAATCGCTTCAGCTTGAAAGAGAAGTTTTCACACGTTAATGGCGAAAATAAAGACTTGTTATTCATTTTTACTTAAAACTCATTTGTAGATGTAAACTCATTGACTGCGGATGACGGAAATCTACGTCATTGAATTTCTATGGCTAATTCTTCGCAGATAAAATACGAGAATAACCCCCTTCCAACAATTCACAAGCTTCATATTACAGTTTTTGTAAAAAATATTTTGGTTTGGAGGAAAAGAATGTAGAGGGTAGTTCCCATCTCTTTATATGTCTTTAGAACCAGACCACCAAACTGGTTCAGTACATTCTGGGATATGTGGTAATCAGATGGAGCAAAATGTGGAGAATAATGAGGGTGTGGAATTTTTCCCAGCCGAGATCTTCAATCTTTTCAGATGGGATTTTTACTGTATGGGGCCGTGCATTATCAATTATTATTTGCGATTAATCAAACCCAGAGACGTGCCGTCTGGGTAGGCATGTTAGGCAGTGCCTACCCTGACTGAGATTATAATGGTTTATCGTTAAATATAAAAAGTAAAAGATTTCCAAATAATTGTGGATTTGTAACTTAATGCACTAAATTCGATGTATAATTCAGTAAATGGTTATTAGTTTTATCTTAGACAGGCATAATTCCCCGCGTGCCTTTCAACCTCAGTATATATAATACATGTAACGATGTCTAGTCTAATTGACGTGGAGCATTGCTACAAGCCACATAACGTAGCATAATGGCAGCGGAAATTCTGCCTTCGCTGCAGTCAATCGTCTCACGTTCGCAGTAGAATGGAGAGTGTGCGCGTGCGTTACGACGTCTGCCTCACTTGTTTGAAGGATTGGGAACAGGTAAATATTTTAATTTCTTTCCTTTAAGGTGCTGCGTTGGGGTCACGGCGGTTTTGAACTCTTTAGCGTACGTCAAAAATTAAAAAATAAATAGGAAAATAAAAAACGAGTTTAAAAGGAAAGCCTTTTTAGGTGTGCCATAAAACCTGTTAAAAATCGTTTCATCTTGAATGGGAGGTTTTCACACGTTAATGTAGAAAATAAAAAACTTGTTATTTATTTTTACTTAAAACTTATTTGAGACGTGGATTGTTATCTGAGTTGTCAAAACTGTTTCCTGTGAAAGATTTAGAAGTCAATAGTTATCTGACTTAGCTGTCCGATCTATAGTCTTCTAAATAGTGTGGATAACTAACTCAGAAGGTTATATAGGTATGTGAATAAAGAACTGGAAGAGTCCACTCTGCACACATTAATTGAGTGAGAGTCAACAGTAAAGTATTTATACATGCATGTGTAGAAGTCATTTTTTATAGCAGTAAACAGAACAACACCCAGAAGAGCTCTGATACCCAAGGTAGGTAACTTTCGTCTCGAATTTCTCTCTATGCATATATCATTGAATTTCTATGGCTAATTTTTAAAAATCATTTTAAGTGTGATTGATGACAACTCAGTTCTATGTAAGAAAAAGTCGAGACGAGCAACTAAGCTAGTACCGGAATTAAAATGTATGAGTTATGAGAATATGTTAAAAGAATTAGGGTTAACATCGTTAGAAAATAGGAGAGATCGGGGAGACTTAGTAGAAATGTTTAAGATTATGCGTGGTTTAGAAGTAGCAAACCCTGATCTATGTTTTACTAGAAGGGATTGAGAGTTCACACATATACGGTAGAAGTAAATAGAAGTAGATTGAATATCAGAAAATTCCTTTTTAGCAATTGAGTGTGTGTGTGTGGGGGGGTCTATGGTATAGATTATCGGAATATGTAGTGCTATCAACAGATGTAAATGATAACGAATTATGATGTTTATTACACCACCGCAAATGTTTAAGTCCCAAGATATTGTGTAAATACGATTGTTATGATGTGTGCTTCTATATACAAATTGTATAGTTTGTTTCACACTAACATAAATGTTAAATGTAAGTCAGGGCCTTTATCTTGCAATGGATTATCTTGCAATGGACAAGAGCTTTTATCTTGCAATTGATAACTATTACACTTGGCACCTTCTGCAGTGTATTGGTTAATAAACCGAACGAACCTTGGGGTAAACCAATATGTTGTTCAATAAAGTAAAGGTAAAAAGAAACCCAAACAAGTCTGTTTGCTGCAGGGTCAAACTCCACTCCTACTTCTATTCCGATTGAAGATGATTACTAAAAAAGTTATGAAAATATATATTTTTTTAGTATTAATGTATGTATTTATTAGAATGAAATAAGCCCTTGCGTATCTGTAATACACATTTCGTAGATATGTAAGACTAGTTAATTTAGCTGAGTTGGTAAGAGTCCTGACATTCCAGATTTTTCTATCTCGCCCTTAATTATGGCTTTTCTCTGCTCCCCAGGCCTGACTGAGGGGGGGGGGACCTGTTTCCCCAGTCTAGATTTTTTTTCCACATTTACAGGGGATACCGTAAATAGAATTGTTTGTGTGTGGCCAACTCAAAAAATATTTTCGCGCTAGTTTGACTGCGCTAAAAAAGCGATAAAAAAGCGCTAAATTTCTTTAAATTGCCAAAAATGGCAAAATAAAACAGTTTTTAGTAAAGTTCAACATCCGTTAACCAAATCGAAAAAAAATAGAAACAATTTTTGATAAAGATCTACATCCGTTAACCAAATTGAAAAAAAAAATAGTAACAATCTTTGATAAAGATCTACATCCGTTAACCAAATCGAAAAAAAAAATAGAAACAATTTTTGGTAAAGATCTACATCCGTTAACCAAATTGAAAAAAAATAGAAACAATTTTTGGTAAAGGTCTACATCCGTTAACCAAATCGAAAAAAATAGAAACAATTTTTGATAAA
This sequence comes from Architeuthis dux, assembly GCA_006491835.1. NCBI lineage: Eukaryota > Metazoa > Mollusca > Cephalopoda > Oegopsida > Architeuthidae > Architeuthis > Architeuthis dux. Next base: position 117,256 of record VCCN01002061.1, read on the forward strand.
GATCTACATCCGTTAACCAAATCGAAAAAAATAGAAACTATTTGTTTTCGCCAATAATCTGTTGTGCTTTTAATCCGTTAGACCCTAACAATCTTCCTTGAAGTTTTTAGTTTTTGGGAAAAAAGTTTTTATAGGATTTTACGAGGGGGGTTCTGTTTATAATGTAACTGTACGGTAAACTGGACCGTTACTTTCAGTTCGTTGTACGGAAGTGAGGCTTCGAAGTATGTTGTTACTTCTCTTGTGAAAGTTGTTAACTAGGTGTTTTTGATATTTTAATGACGATTTTTCTGTGCTTTCA
>VCCN01002061.1:132375-145078 GCA_006491835.1 Architeuthis dux
AAAAAAAAAGAAAATGTTTTTATCAAATGTAAGTAACTTCGAACATAACCGGTGTTTTTAGGGTGCCTGATGTAAACTTGATCCTACTATTCTAGGCGTAGTAAATTTCAATAGGTTGTCTCGCCGTGGAGCAATGATTAGCAAACTAGTTACTTTAATACCTTCTTCTTCTTTATGTGCTATGTCCCTTCAGGACGTGGGCGATCATGGCTCTCCACAGCTTCCTTTCCCTTGTCGCTCTCAGCAACTCCCTCTCACCCACGCCTTCCGGTATTCTTTCTGCCATCATCTGCTCAAACCCTTCAAGTAGGTTACTATCTGCCTACCTTTGCTCCTCTTGCCTTCCATGCGCCCATGGACAGAGCATGTAACAAATGAAGACTTTTTTAGGGGATTAAAAATTACAAGGAAACTGTTCCTAACAATAAGAAAGAGTTAGTTGAAATTATTCGGACACACAATGGGGAAGGAAATCTTGGAGAATTCACAGCTGTGAACTGTGAATTCTCCAAGACTTCCTTCCCCATTAATAATTTCAACTAACTCTTTCTTTCTACCCAGTCCTCTTTCGCGATCGCCATCAGTTGACTCGTCGCATTCTCCTTAATCTCGTCCACGGTCTAAAATCTCTTTCGGAAAAGTCGGAAGTCGCAAGGAGGAGACAAATCTGGACTTTTAAGGTGTGTGGACTGACAGATTTGATTATGTTTTGCCAAAAGACCAAAAGACCCAGCATAGGACGTGAATAATTACCCGCATTGTTCATTGTGAATGCGACTATCACACAGTACACAAGCTCACTCTATAGCTTCTCACTGCCGACTGAGTAAGCCGCCGGGAGAGTGTCTGTTTATGCTTGCGCAGTAAGGTCTCCTCTAACTGGTTGCAAAGTTACATCAAGCAACCGCTTCTCGATATATTCAAAATGGCTGGTTCGTTTCTGGACGGACTGCGTATGAATCACTTGGTGTTCTTTTCCCCAGTCGCAAAGAATCACTGAAGAATTTCTACGATTCCTAATGGCATAAAATAATGATATTATTTATAGACCACTTACCCTCGTTTCGCTTTCCCTTGTGACAAGAACCCATGATGTCGCAGACGGTTATAATGACATCAACCGACTAGAGCGCCCTCTAACGGTTTCATCATAACTATTGCAATTTCGTCACGATTCATAACGCGTATGTTCTGATCAGGGAACAGTGTTAGTTTGATATTTGCTTTGAGCATCTGTTTAGTCAAGGACAAAGAGATAATTATTACTTGAAGGTAAACTATAAAGAATAACGAAAAATCATCCGCAATTAATGTTTTTTTCTAAAATAATAGGAGTAGACATAATTGTTTCTAGTTGCACCAAATTGGTTAAATCGCCAACCCTTTTATGCCTAACGCCCACTTTTGCGACATTTTTGAGGGTAAAACTTCCGTACCGCCCACTAATATTTAAAATCCAGTTAGCCACTTAATGACCATTTTAAATGGGCTATAAGTGGATAGACTTATCAGAAATGGGTAAAATTGCGTAGATTTCTACTGTATACGCTTCAGAAAATCGTACAAAGTCTCCAAAAAGTAAATATACAATGTATTTATCATATATTAATGGAAATAAAATACACTGGTTTGTTTGGTAATCTTTGTAATAACACACTGTTAGCCATAACAAAAACGTATTGACCTGTGTTGTCTGTGTGGCGGAAGTAAGACAGACATAATACCTGACCTTGCGAACCAGTAATGGGTCTATCACCCACTTAAAAGCTTAAATCGCCCACTAGGTAGATGTAGCATTGTCATTATTATTTTTAAATAGTTTTATTTTCATCTTATTTTTGTTGCTTTACACATAGTAGTAGATGTAACGTTTTAAAGTTTTTCAAATTTCTTTCATGAAGTACTGTCATTATTGTCAAGTTTTGAATAGTTTTTCTTTCATCTTATTTTTTGTTGCTTTACGCCTTGTAGTAGACAGAATAGTCTTCATCATCATCATCTTCAGCCTTTTAGCGTCCATCGTTGGACATAGACCTTCCCAAGATTCGCCAAACTTCTCTATCAAGGGCGTCGCGGGGCCAATGTCTTCTGAACTTGTTTAGTTCGTCACGCCATCTTATTTCTTTCCGACCGCAGTTTCGCATATGATCTCTGGGGATCTACGTTGTGAGTCGTGATGTCCAACGGTTGTCTGACATTCTTGCAACATGACCAGCCCATTGCTATTTAAGTTTTCTAATGTTTTTTTAATGATATCTCTGAGCCCTGTTTGTTTTCTAATATAATGTGCTGTCTTGTGATCGCTCCATGTGATGTTGAACATGATTCCCTCTTGTGCACGTTGCACGGCTATTAGTTTGACGGCCAATCTTTTGGTTAGGCTTCCATGTTTCATTGCTTAGGTGGACATGACCTTCAGGATAAAAATGCTTAAAAGTTCCTCTTGCTCTCTGAAAGTCATGAGTTCAAACCCTAGGATAGGTAGTTCAGAAATATATCATCAGAGTTGACGATTTCGAGACAAATGAGAACAGCATACACAGATTCCGTTCGACAATCTCAGATTACCAAAACACTTGAGGAATGCCGGAGTATAGAGTGGCCGAAACTTGATGATAAAAAAAACAATGAGAATGACGGAATATAATGTGCTGTCTTGTGATCCCTCCATGTGATGTTGGAAAAATGAAGACGTTAAGTATTACTACACTATAAGTGTGAAGCACCCGGTGATGACCGAATTCACTAGATTGTGATAGCCTGTGCTGCTTGTGTGCTAACCATTGCTCCAGGGCGAGGAGGATTTTCATCTTTATTATTTACATTTACTATGCTTAGCTTAGTATGGCACAAGGCCACAAGTGTAGAGCACCCATAGATGATCAGACTCAATACAGTTGTAATGGTCTGCTATGGCTGTGTTTCTCAACATTTTATCATTGGTGTCTTTTTAATCATCACTACCCACAACAGACTGGTTTAAACACTGTTGCTGTGTCTAGGTCAATGGTTCCCAACCTAGGGGGAATTCCCAGCATGGGGTGGGGGGTAGTCCAAGGGGGGAATAAGGCTATTAGGTAAAAATAAAAGTCCAGTCTAGAGATAGGATGTTTTGCACCTCTATCTATCAAGTCGAAGCTACAAGTTGAGCATGATTTACGATGTTCTCTCTCACTAATAGACCAACAAATCGAAGAACTAGTTGCAAAAAACAAGAAGGGCGATCACATTGATGTGTATATCAGTTACATTGCAGAATTCTTATTTTTTTGTAACATCAAATGATTATTTTCGCTTGCTTTCTTTGAGTAACAAATACACAGCAGCAGCTGTACAATTATAAAATTAAACTAATTCTTAGTATGAAGTTGTCTAATTATACGTAAAATAAAGTTATCATTTGAAATTTCTTTGTTGCAACTTAATAAATAGAAGGTCGGAATACTAGTAATCTTATTGACAAAAGTGGGGATTGATTCGAAAAGGTTGGGAACCACTGGTCTAGGTCATTTATGTGTTCTGACATTTATATGTATCTATGTATCCGGACTCCGCCCAGCCCTAACTGTTCATAGTAAAAACTTGAAATTTTGCACACACAATGTGATGGGGAAATGTTTTTTCGTTTTTTGAAAATTCTCCCCCAAAACAGGTTTTTAGTGATGGGTTCAATTTACAATGTAAGTTTATGCCAAATTGGTCCCTTAGTTTGTGTACGCTTATTAACTTATTCATTGAACACCCATTTTCCCAATTCTTTAATTGATAACCCCCAACAGGGCATTCTGCCTAAAGACATTGGACACGTGACGGTTTCTGTTGTGTGATTAACCAAACCCGTTTATTTTAGGATTTTTTTTAAATGATGACTTTATGGTTCAAAATATACTGGTAATATTTTCATCAAGGTAACTTAATTTTACAACCATCACTGCTTAATTTACGAGGTAAAAAAAAACAAATATGGGTGGTGGTGATTCATAAGTTCCCTTGGAATGCTAGTTTATTAATATGTTTTGAGATCAGCTTTTTCAATCAAAGTTTATTAGGTGAAAAAAGATAATAAAAGAAAGAAATGTGGAATTTGACACATGTCTGTTACAAGCCCATCAATCTTTGGCTCTATCGAAGAGAGGCTGAGTCTCCCAGTTGAACTGAGATTTCTAGTCGAAAGGTGATTACTGGGGGTGACATTCATCTTACCGAAAATCAGCTTGCCGAAAGTCAGTCTTACCGAACGTTGATTGGTCACTATTTACCATAGACACTGGTTAACTGGGTTTTTTTTTATCGGAAATTTAGGAAATTCTTAGGATCGAGTGATTTTATTTTTAAAACCTCGTTCGAAAAAGCAAGATTAATTTATTTTTTAAATTTACAATTTTTTAAGAATTTCAAATTTTGTTAGTAAAATATAAATGGCGAAAAAATAAGAATAAATAAGAGAATTCATAAAAGAAAAGCAAAGGTAAATACATAAATTATATTACTGTTAGTGCTGCTTCATTTCATAAATCTCCGCCAAAATATGTTAAAATAATATACGCAGTCCAATGAACAACGATTCTACGCGGCTGGACTATACACTTACCTATGTTATTCCAAATAATACCTGAAATAAAATGAAAATACAATTCCTTTTATTGTAAATGTAAATACTCAATCTACACGGTAGATTGAGTATTTACAATAAAAGGAATTTATACACCTGATATAACACCTTTAATTCCACTTAGTAACAGTTCGGTATCAGCTAGAATAGATGAAATGGCAAATGACATTGAAGATAAACTCTGCAATGACTTGAAAACTCGTGAATTTTGTTTACAACTTGATGAGACAATATTACGTGACAATGAAGATCTGTTACTGGCTTACATGCACTATTCAAATAGCGATCGGGACGTATTGAGGAATTCTTGTTTGCTGAACAATTGAAAATTGACACCAAAGGTTCAACAATTTACAAGACAGTTGAGCATTTTTTCAAAGATAAAACCATTCCGCTTACAAATGTCATTGCATGTGAAACTGATGATGATTGGTCGCCATCGTGGATTTTTATCTCATTAAAAAAAAGCAGTTCCTAACACTTTTACTATCCACTGTGTTATACATCGCCAACATTTGGTTGCTATGCATCTCAGTGGTAGATTGCATGAAACTTTGCAAATTGTTATTACAAATGTCATTGCATGGGCAACTGATGATGATTGGTCGCCATCGTGGATTTTTATCTCATTAAAAAAAAGCAGTTCCTAACATTTTTACTATCCACTGTGTTATACATCGCCAACATTTGGCTGCTATGCATCTCAGTGGTAGATTGCATGAAACTTTGCAAATTGTTATTACAAATGTCATTGCATGGGCAACTGATGATGATTGGTCGCCATCATGGATTTTTATCTCATTAAAAAAAAAGTTCCGAACATTTTTACTATCCACTGTGTTATACATCGTCAACATTTGGCTGCTGGTAGATTGCATAAAACTTTGCAAATTGTTATTAAAGCAGTAATTAAAATAAAAGCCCATCCATTGAATACCCCTATATTTCAGCAGCTTTGCCACGAAAATGAAGAAGAATTTGAACGGCTTTTACTGCACACTGAAGTTAAATGGCTTTCGAAAGGAAATTGTCTGCGATGCTTTTATGATCTTTTTGTTTCTATTCTCGATTTTTTTAAATCGGTTGATGAAATGATATGCATTGAGCTGAAAAGCAGGAGAGCTGATATTGCATATCTTGATGATATTTTCAACAAATTAAACGAAGTAAACATTAAACTGCAGAGAAATAAGATGTGCCCTATTAAAGTAAAAGGAATAATAATGGCATTTATCAGAAAGATAGCAATCTACAAAAACGATTTTCATCTGTTTCCAAGTTTACAAACAATGGAGGAAAACACTATTGAGGATTTATTTTTGTTAAATGCGGATCTGGACTGCTATTGTTCTCATCTTCAAGCATCGAAGGAAGATATGTTAACAAGGTTTAAAGACCTTGATGAACTGGAAATACCCGACGGGGCTATAGCAGTTTAAGCTGAGCCAAATAATGCTGATACAAATCTACAGGAAGAACTAATAGACTTGCAAAATAATGTTGAAGCTCAAATACGGTTTCGACAAGATGGCTATGAAGTATTCTGGCCAAAAGAACAACATAGATTTCCCCAACTTTGGCAAGAGATACAATTACAGCTGCTCGCTTTTCCATCTTCATACTTGGTCGAAAAAGGATTCAGCGCTGTCATGCAATTGCTAACCAAGCAAAGAAATAGATTTCAAATAAGTAAAAGGGGCGACTTAAGACTCTGTTTGTCAAATATTGAACCTGATATTGATAAATTATCAAAATCTCATCAGGCTCAGGGTAGCCATTAGTTTTTTTTCCGAACTATAATTGTTTCAAAATAAAATTGTACCATCAGTCTAATTTTTTAAAATGTTCAATTTGTAAGTACAAATTATAAACGAACTATCAGCTCCCTTGAAAAATGATGGGCTTATTTCTGTTATGTATGGATACATTATACAAATACATATCTAGTATAAATGTATTTACTTATTTATTAGGATGAAATTAACCTGTAAATGCATAAATTCAAGAAATAAGGGGAAATTCAAGAAATAAGACTAATCTACTTTATTAAGAAGCACACACTTTGATTCGGAACAAGACTAATTGTTATGATTTGTGTTTTCGGACACCTGGACGGAAATGTGGATGAACCCGGTCACCTCAGGAAATGTCTAAATATTGTCAGTGTTCAAAACAGGAAATGGGAACCGCTGATTGACACAGTGTGACACCACGTAGGCGTTGGAGAGACCTATAAAGCAGAAGACTGCCATCCCTGGGAGCGGACAGAAATCTCGACACCCAAAGAAGAGACAGACATCAGCGGAGCCGTTAAGGTCCGAGACCGCTGTCCCTGTTGGGGATAGACTGGCGGTTCTCCTTATCATCTCTCTCTCCCACTCTTCACTCTTCGGCCGACAAAGATGTATGTTGTGTAATAAAAATATGTCCAGATATTTTTACAAGCAAGTCTTCGAGTTTCCTTTATAGTGAAGTCCAGCGTATTCTTCCAGGCCTATATAACATAATTACCGATGGATGGTAGAATGTATGGGTAAGAACCGAAACATATTTTTCATTTAATTTTATTCGATGAAGTATTATAAATCATTATTATTGATTTTTATGACTACTTTTGACCGTCATCTTGATTCTTTAGTTGCTTTTTTAAATTTTTTGACCGACTTGAATAAAAGTTACGATAAAAAAAAAAACAATGTATAAATCTGGTAAGAGGAGAAAAAGTATTTCTTCCCTTCACGGATTTAGATATTATTTTCTTCCCTTCAACCCTTGCTTTCAAAATCTACTTAAAGGTAATTAATATACTTAAATGGCACTTAAAGGTAATGCACGGAAGACGTAATCTTTCTTTATTTAAATAAACACAACATTTCTGTTTTTCTATAGAATAAGTATTTGAATCCACGACGAGACAAAAAATACCAAAGCTTTCAACGAAGAAATTCCATCTTAATTTTCAGCTGCGTTTTTTTTTATCCAGGACGGTCAAAAAATAAAAAAAAGCAACTAAGAAATTAAAATGAGGACAAACAGTAGTCATACAAATTAACAGTAATGATTTATAATGCATACTTCATCGAAAACAAATTAAATAAAAATATCTTTATTTGACGAAACGAGTTATGTCCCTTACATCTGAAGGACTGAAGGGCAGAACAAGTATAACCGTTCTTGGCTAATGTTCTTGTTTTATTATCTTGGTAGAGACTTTCAATTTGGACATCTGATAAATTTTAACATTTTGTTAAGTTCAGATCCCGGAAAAGTGCCCATCTGGAAATCTGCCCATCTCGAATTTATCAAGGGAGGAAAAGTGCCCATCAAAACATAATTTGCCCATCATATAGTTTCCGGGGAAATTAAAAAAGATTTTTATTAAAAAGCTTTTGGCACAACTTAGCGAAGGTGGTCCCGATTGGAATTCTGAGTGTGAAATAAAAAGAAATAAGCCGGTCAAAACAATTTAACAAACAATTTATTCAAAGCAATAAAAATATAATATATCTTTTTTCTTTCATGAATTCTCTTATTTATTTTTATTTTTAATTAATGAAAATTTGTTTTTCTTTTTTTCTTACACTAAAATTGGGGCTTTTTACTTTCTAGCAGAAACAAGAAAAAATTAATAAGAATATTTTTAATTACGTTTTTAAAATCAGTTCTCGACTTACCGCTGTTCATACCTACGTTTAACTGTGATTTTAAAAAGATTTTTAAATTGTGCTGTGTGAAAAAAAAGAAAAACAATTTTTTATTAATTCAAAATAAAAAAATAAATAAGAGAATTCAGGTAGGAAAAACAAATAAATACATACATTATATATTTTATTGCTTTGAATAAATTGATTTCTTTCTTTTTATTTCACACCCAGAATTCTAATCGGGACCGCCTTCGCTAAGTTGTGACAAAATTTCTTTTTAATAAAAAAGAAAGATTTTCCTGGAAGCTATATGATGGGCAAATTATGTTTTGATGGGTACTTTTCCTCCCTTAATAAATTCGAGATGTGCGGATTTGCTGATGGGCACTTTTCCGGACACACCATTTACAAGTGCAATTTTAACATAGGGGGGCGCCAGCCCATGCAAACATCTGAAAGGAGGCGCGGGGGTGGGGGTGATTAAGGACCACTGATCTATCTCAACCGAAGCATCATTAACCAGAAAACCCTCAGATAAAGCACTCAACGCCTCTGTCAGTAACCATAAATATCATTGAAATCACTTAGTGGATAGATCAGAGACGGGGGTAGTTAACAGTTTAAATTTCGACTGTTGTATATATTCTTTGATTCATATATGAAGAAGCTGAAAGAAAAACCAATGTAACGAAAAGACCTGGACATATAACTACCACGTAGGGGAGGTAATTGTGAATGGGTCCGCTCCAAAATTTAATCACTCCTTCCTTTGCCTATTGCCCACCCTTCCAGAAAGTCTGCATGGAATTGATTGAGAACCTTTGGAGGTATCTTGCGGAGAGGAAAAAATAATTGGCGATGTTATGTGTTTTGGACATATAACTACGACGTAGGGGAGTTAATTGTTCATGGATCCGGATTTATTTCTTTTGATACGCTTCGATGCAGGTCCGGTTCGCGGATCAATCAGGGTATTGAAATCTGTTTTTCTGAAAATCTGTTCCTAGTTACTCTATTGAAAGAGTGACCAGTAGGGTGATCATAGCAGTTCAAATCAGGGCGCACTGACTTCCTCCTCTCATTATCTCCCACACCCTAACGGGTGAGGAGTCAAGCTCCTAGCTTGTTGACCCGACGCTGCTGTGTGCCCAACTCTAACTGCCTCCCGATTAAATCGACGCGCACCCGTAAAAATACTCGTCGGAGCTGATTGGTCGAACGCATTCTCTTTGTTTCCACGGTTGACCCCGGTCAACCGTTTGACCCAAATTCCGGATTGGGACCTGATATCCTCCAGCTGAGCGCAAAACCTAATATTACTTCCCAAAACGCCAGTTTTCTGTACACTCTTTCCTTCAGCAAGCGACCACACGAACACACGAGCTGAATGTATTTCATTACAATCCGCTCTAAAATTTAGTCAGTTCTTCCTCTGCATATTATCCACCCCTCCAGATAATCTGAATGAAATTCCTTGAGAACTTTTGGAGATATCTTGCGGACAGGAAAATTGCAAACCAACAAACAAACCAACCAACAAACAAACAGAATAAACAAAAAAACACACGCGATCAAAAACATATACTTCTTTTTAACCTCGCTGATAGGGGTAAACAATATGCACAGGAAAAATGCGAACCAACAAATGAACCAACCAACAAAAAAACAAACAAACAAAATAGACCAAAAAACACACGCCATCAAAAACATATACTTCTTTTCAATATGGCCGCCAATCTCGTCATCAAACATACATCTGCGTTCCCGCCAAAATGCCATTTCGTACTAAATAAACAATTCGCTTCTTTCATGGCGTAATCGCCAAGGACATCGATTTGATAGAACAACGTAAATGTTTTCTCACACACGTTTTTAATTTGGTCAGTAGATCGAATGGATTTAATCTAGCACCCGATTCTTCTGGCAGATAGCATTAACCGACATTTGAGGGTAACCTTATTCTTTCCTGTCTTTGCCTTCCTGGTTATCTTTGTCTTTTTCTTTTGTTGATCTTTTTACCTCTGCCAACGAATTCACTCGTATCTGTCCGTTTGTCACACAATATATCCCAAAGTTCTCAATGAATTTCAATGACATTTTGTGTAAAGCTGGGTTATGGGCTAAGGAAGAATTGATTAAATTTTGGGGCGGATCCAGGGATTTTTACAGTCATGTCAGCTGCATCGTACATATCAGTCCACACAATATCTCCAGAATTATTCAATGAATTCTAATGACATTTTGTGGAATGGTGGGCCATTGACTGAGAAAGAATTGATTAAATTTGGGGTCGGATCCAGGGTTTTTCTTTTTAATAGATTTTTATTTTCATATATTTAGGTATTCACTCATGTTTGTCCACATTGTAAAAATGTTCAATGAATTACAATGACATTTTGTGGAAGGGTAGGCCATTGACTGAGATTAAATTTGGGGTCGGGTCCAGGGTTTTTATTTTTCGATTAAGAGATTTTTATTTTCATATATTTATGTATTCACTCATGTTTGTCCACGCAATATCTCTAAAAATGTTCAATGAATTTCAATGACATTTTGTGGAAGGGTGGGCCATTGACTGATAAAGAATTGATTAAATTCTAAAGCGGATCCAGGATTTCTTTTCGATTAAGTGATATGTCTTTCATACATTTATGTATTCACTCATGCTTTTCCACGCAATATCTCTAAAAGTTCTCGATGATATTTTGTGGAAAGGGTGGTCCACGCGTTAAGGAATAATTGATTAAACTTTGGGGTCAATACAGGAATGTTTTACACTTACCACCCCTGCATCGTAACAATATATGAACTGATTTTCATTCAGTAGTGATCATGGCGTTGGCAGAGGTATGCGCTCTCTGAGTGCTTTCTAGTTTTCTTTTACGTATCAAATATCGCGTTGATCTTTCTCCGTTGGCGGTACTTCGTGTTATTGTCATTCCACGCCTTCTAGTAACATTTTTTTGGTTATCTTTTCTTTTCGGCACATTTTGTTTTTAGTTCAGGCTATTATGAAACATTTTTTGTTTTCTTTGTCTTTCTTTGGCCTTTTCTGAATTCTGACGTCAACCTATTGTCATTCTCGCAAATTATCTTCCTCTTGTTTTCGTTCTTTTTCGTTCTTTTCTACATTTCTTTGCCTCTCTTTCTCTACTCTCAGTAGGTGTGTTTTCTTTCATTCCTCTCACTTTTGGTCTCTTGCTTTTCTTCTTCTTAATTGCATTGCTTTTTAAAAAAATTATTATTGAATTAGAAACCGTCAATAAAACTGTCAACAAAATTGTCAACATAATGCTTGTAATTCCTGACCACTGACAATCCCATTTGCCTCATTTACAATGAATTTCTATAGTAAATTATTTACAATGCATTTCTATAGTAGAACACAGCTACAACAAAAAATCATAGATATAATAACCCCATTCTCTTACTAATGCTTGCGTTATTCCTTGACCTGTCTCGTGAAATAGTTATGTATTACCCACTGGAGTTCGATCCCAGCTAAAAGCCAGAATTTTTCATACTGATTTTCAAGATAGGTAGTCCCAACCCGTTTTGAGGATTGGCAGAACAAAATGTCCCCTCTTCATAACCTCATGCTGAACACAGCAATGGGTAGTGAACCTCTGGAGTTTGTTAACTAAAAATTATTAGAAACCTTAACCAAAACTGTCACCAAAAACTGTCAATATAAGTCTCTTCGGTTTTTAAGTGGGTCTGTCTTGCTGGTTATGTATGTATGTATCATGCGTCCAGGCTGCACCAATGGAGCTAGAGGACTGAAAATTTAAACATTTACTCCTTATTATGTCTAGAAAAAAAATTTATTTTCAAAAGTCTTCCACATAATAGGTTTTTTTTTTGGGGTGGGGGGGCGTCAATTTGCAATGCTAAATTGATCCTCAGTTTGTCTCCGAGCAGCCTTTTGTGTAGTATCTGTGCTTCGAAACCGCCATGGCCTCGAAGTTTAGAGAACCACGGCTCGGGTATCGTCCTGGGAGAAGTTGCACAGGATATCTTGGCCAGCTGGTCGGGAGGCGATCACCATTAGCATGCTCAGGATTTGTCCTGAGAAGCTTTTGGGATCTCCCCTCTCCCCTTTATCCCGGTCCGCGTGGCATTTGTCACAGTGGCAGGGATTTGGGATTCTCCCTCCTCAAGTCTCTAGTCACGGGGACATGGGATCCCCCCCCTGAATCTGGCACTAAATTAAACAAAACAATCAATCAGTTTGTTCTCCGGCAGCATTCATTTGTTTTTTTAAAAATTCATTTTAGTGATCACTGCCCAACAAGAGGAGAGAGAAGTAACTTATTTATTGATAGGGGGAATTTTCATTTAGTCGCCAGCACTTTCCGTAGTATGTGGGCTTTTCCGAGCAGGGTGATCTTTTGGACTACGTGGATGTTGTTACCTGGGATACGGTTGGTGAACCTTTCCGTTCCCT
>VCCN01002061.1:310547-328001 GCA_006491835.1 Architeuthis dux
TTCTATAAACGTGGATAATAGAGATTTGCATTGCAGTGAGCGTACTGTTGGCCACAAACGGATTTTTATTATTTTGTGTTCAATTACTTCTTATATTTTCATTATTCTCTAAATTCAGCATTTTTACTACGTTATCAAAACATTAAATTACTATTTTACTACGTCAGCCGCGTAACTTAGCGAGACGGAATACAAAAACACATCTCTAATTATTATATGAGAGAAAACCAAAATTCATGGGCCATGTCATCAGAAAAGGAGCAATTGAATACCTTACATTACAATGCCCGGGAAGCGTGGAAAAAGAACAAAATATATGGACAAAAACTTACAAAACTAAGTGTACGAAATACCATTGACACTGCGAGGGATCTTTCGAGGTGGAGAGCCACGATCGCCTAAGCGAGCAATGCGCAAGGAAGGAGAACAACTGCCAATCTTAACAGAGCATTTTGTTGGAGAAAATAAAAGTTTCAAGCTTGGTTGCTGCAGAGTCAGACTCCACTGTTACTTCTATTCCAACTGATGATGATTACTGCAAAATTCGTATTGTATACTGTGTGTTACGAAGAAATACGCACAATGAAGATTTAGAATAACTTTTTATTGCATCGAGATTTTGAACGGAAATTTTAACTGTAGCAACTACAGATGCGCTAAAACGTTTCCACAAAGTTGTGGTAGAACCATCGGCGTACAAAGTTTGTCCCACGTCCTTGTTTGAAACCGAAATTCAAGTGGTTCTTTCTTCCTGCTTGTCGAAACACAGTTGAAAGAAACTAACACTTCTGCCTTTGGACCCATCTTTGCAAACGGTCAGAGAATGTGTCGTTTGATTTTTCCATGTTGTGATTGGATGTGATGTACGTAAGTCGAATCAGCTAGCCCGGGTTGGTGCCTTCTCAGTAACCGGCTCTGGTTCCTTCCCAGCAGGAACCAAGCTTTTTCAAATCGTTCGTGTGGTCACACAACTGAAATTTGGTGGGGAAAGTATATAATAAATAAATAAATTATATGTATGTACGCTTCTATATGTACGTTTCTAAACCGAATAAACACGCATTTACCCAGCAGCCCCCGTTTTACGAGCCCCGTTTCCGGTCACGAAAACGGGAGCCCGGACACGGGAGCTGGGAAGGGTTCTCTGGTCTGGTCAGGCGAATCGCCCTGGCAAGAGAGTTTCAATGCTGTAGAGTTTGGTCATAAATAATACCTGATAATATCTGCTTTGATTGTATAATGTCCCACTAGAAATAATCCTGCTATATTTGGTTTAGAAGAAAATTAACTCTCTATAACATAGTGGTAGGGGTGTACTTATTTATGGGTGACACTGTATACATGTCATATCTACAACATATTAGTTTTTAAAAAGAAAATGACACAAGCTAACAATTTGTTTTTATACTATTTTATCTTTCACTTGTACTGCGAGGGATCGTAGGGGAGGTGGACACGGTTTGGCGATTGTTTGGTGGGTCGCCTCAGTGGCGGACAGGTCATGGAACTGGAGTGTTTCTGCCACACCCACGGTCAAACGCCTTTCCGTTTTCCGTTTACGTCCATACATTTCACACTCCCTCGTTTTACTTAAGCAGTTCTCCACATCCGCTCCTCACTTGCTAGTCCCGTCGAAGCTTCACTATCTGATTGGTTACATCCGTTTAAAACGGTTATTTCCTTCTTTTTTTTACTTGAATAAATCAAGAGACTCCTCTGAAAACTTGAAGAAAAGTCTGTTTTCAATGTTTTTTTTAAATTTTAAATTTATGAAAAATCTCATTACAATTGGCGAAAGCTCTGTGTGTGCGCGCACCCTGATTACTCGACAACTGGCTATTGTTGATATTCTCCATAAATATTAGTCAACATACAAGGCATTGCAGTGACCAGTTTGATGTTGTTTGGATCAGCAGTTCTCTAGAAATCTAATGCACTGCGATTACTCGACAACCGGTCATAGTACGAAGTTGACATTGCGTCACTGCTGTAACACGTCTCTAAAAACGCTAGCTTCATGTCGGACATTGAACGAAAACACTTTATAGTTTCTATAAATCATCTCCCTTGACTTCCTCTCTTTACTAATTACTACTAATGGTTACGCACAAGTATTTCATTCAAAATTATTTTACATGATACTTATGGCATGCTGCTCCACACACCATAAAGTCCGACCACTTCCAAACATGCACCTTTGGAACAGGCACTGCTTTAGTTAAATAAATTTGAATTTTGAATTTTTTATGCAAAAATAAAAACATTGGCGCCATTTTGTCTACCTACTTAATTTGCAAGACAACACAACGCTACAGTGAAGATTTAGAGTTCATACTGGACGTATTTATAAACCTTTGAAAGAAACCATTCATTGATGTATCTGAAACAAATCATTGATGTATTTGAAACTAAAACTTTTTAAAAGTTTGAAATAACAGGTCTGGTTGGTCTCTCAATAGAAACCGTTACGTGACTAACGTCTTTTGGCAGCATGCTGCGCTGGCGGTGATCAATTAAAGAATTTGGGGAAAAAAGGGGTGATCAATGAATACGTTATTTCTCTCAGATTCTCTCTGGGCGGTGATCATTAAAAAAAGTCTGAATTTTCAAGAAACAAATGTGAACGCCGCCAGACACAAAGTGACCAATTTAGCATAAGCTTACATTGCAAATTGAACCAGTTACAAATAATTATTAAGGGGTGAATTTTCAAAAAACGTTTTTTCTAGATATAATAAGGAGAAGATGTTTAAATTTTCAGCCCTCTAGCCCCATTGGTGCGACCTGTACGCGTGATACATATATAACCAGCCAGCCAAACTAAAAAATTGAAGAAAACTACCGTATTTTGCTGTATATAAGACGCGATTTTTTTCAAAATCTGACCTTCAAAATCACCCTGCGCCCTTTATGGTAAAGGTCAGGCTTAGGGTCAAGCCTGGGTTCTATGAATCACCTTAGTTTAACGATCCACGCAACTTTAGAATGAATATATATATATATATATATGGTATTTTACCAAAAACCTAACAGGGTGCATCCTATATGCCAGTGCGTCTTATATGCCGCAAAATATGTTGACAGTTTTGGTTTCTAGTAAATTCGCTTCAAAACATGAATTAACAAAGAAGCATGACGAACGTCTGCGTCCGAAATATTTAAGTCTGAAAATGTTCTCAGCATCTCAAATTTCTGTTAGAAAGCATTTTCTCACATCAGATTATTCATTGAAATTCACACTTTTTGAGAATAATAATAATATAGAACAAACCGGTATCCTGTCTGTGGTGACCGTGCGAAGTGTGTCTAATAATTGGCCTATAGGCGAGTGGTAATGTATCATATTTTCTGACAATTGTGCACTATACCCGCAGCTATAGTAATTTTAATAAAACATACCTTAAAAGTGGTTTCTGACTAGTGTGTGTGCGTGATGGAATTGACGTATAGCGGATTGGGAATATATCATATTTAATGACAATTGTGCACTATATCTGCAGCTATAGTAATTCTAATAAAAAAAAAGACCCTAAAAATGTTTTCTGGCCTTAAAATGGAAATGGATTTATCATAACAAACATATAATTCGTGGTATTACACAATAATCTGGGCCTACCAGCAGTCAAGACATGAAATTGACGCTTTTCAGTGGTGGCCATATTGGAACTTGCGAGCACAGGCCACCACAGGTCGACACCAACTTGTTTGCAGTGATTTTTGAAAATGTTATGGCCATACCTAACATCATGGCAAATTGCAAAAACTTATGAATTCTTATGAATCCTCACACAATATTAACAAACCACCAACACACACACACATACACAAACCAGCTACACCCAAATATTCTCACACACACACTCACAAGCCCACATCTTCCACTAACAACACACACACACACACATACACACACAAGCTACACCCAAATACCACATCTTCCACTGATAACAAGTATACTCACAGATCACTAACACATTACACACCCCACTCCACTGATAACAAGGACAGTACACACACACACACACACACACACAGGACGCTCACAAATCATCAACTTCCCTTGGAATGCTCACTTTGACCAACACACTGATGTCACTAAACCACAGGACACTCAAACCCGATACCTCAGGTCAAAAACATTAGGCAATTACATAACCAACACACACGCACACAGACAGGGAAATTCTCCATCTAGATACAACCCTCGATCGATGTAGGTATGAAAACATGTTCTCTCTAATTTCCTTTTGAAAACGACCTAATACGTCAAAACGTGTTAAGGTATTAAATAAATTTCTTGCAAATTATTCTGAATCTCCACATTGTCATTTCCCAAGCATCATTATGTCGGATAACCTCTGTCCTTTCATACACTATATATATATATATATATATATATGCTCTTTGATACGAAACTAACAGGTTTTACTCTTTCAGAATTCCTGAATTAAAATATTTGAGAACACAAAGGTATATACGTGGGGGGTGCTGAAAAGTTTTCGGCCTGACCTAGAAACAAATTCAAAAGTAAGCAGAAGTATCCTTCAAATAAAAACAGTTTTGTTTATTCAATTACTTATGCGCATTACGTTTTATAGCGTACTGCTATTTGAACAACCACACAATCTGTTTTCAATCCCTGAGATTACAGGGGCCCTGATGGAGGTAAAATAACTTATTAGTTTGGCAACTCTTCCATATAGCAATGGGAGTTCACTTTTTTAATCTCCTTGAAAACTTCTGAACAAGATTTTAGGATAGAAACAAAAAACTTCCATTTAACAATTTAATTCCTAAAAAAAAAAAAAACATTTAAAAAAAATATAGTATACAATAAGATACGGGCTATCCAACATAATGATGAAACGCACATTTTCGGTACAATCAACCATTGGTGATTTTCGCCACGAAAGGCCAGACACGTAAAAATCTCCTACTTTAGAAAACTGCTTACGAGATTTTTCTTCGGAGGAAACGCCACCCCCCGAGACAATCCCTTCTTCTTTTAAGAAAAGTCTTAAACTACGTATTATTTATTCTTTCAGGGGAACCAAATTGTATAGTTTTTTCATTCGCGAAATGGGCGACTCGAAATAAAAGGAAAGTATTCACATATATTTAACAAAAATAAATACGTAGTTTAGTTCGTTTTCATTTAACAAAAATAATTAGGTAGTTCTTTTCGGCCAAGAATTCAAATAAATAAGAATCAGCAGCAGCTATTGAGTTTTAAAAACTCAAATTCAAAATCAACGCTGTTAATATATAATATACGAAAAGATTGAGTTTAAAATAATAATACAAAAAATATACAAAATCTTTTCTTAAAAGTATAGAAAAAAAAATCATTTCAAAAGCAGCGTTAATATAAAAATATTAAAGAAAATCTTTTCTCCCTCTGGCAAAAGTGCCTAAATTCGTCGCAGCCCTCATCATTTTTTTTTTTACAAAAACAATAAAAGCTAACATTTCTCAATTTTTAAATATAGATTTATTACAAACAGAAAAAAATACCTTTAGTGAGAAGGATGTGCTTGTTTATTTTTGCACAGCAAATCAAATCTTGTTTTAATATTTGTTAATGCTGGTCTCAAGGCAATTTCAATTTTCTTCATACTGGAGCGATTTTTAATAACCAGCAGACAATGAGCCTAAAGCTAGAATATCCAATTTTAAAAAATGTCTTCATTGCACTCGCGTCCCCACTGAATTTCCTTGTTATTAGTTTTTAGAAAACAATGTTTTTTTATGGTTTTATGAGGGGGTTCTATTTACATTATAACTGGATCGTTACTTCAGTCCGTTGTATGGAAGTGAGGCATCGAAGCTTGTTGTTACTTCCCTTGTGACGATTGTTAACTAGTTTTCTTTGATATTTTAATGACGATTTTTCTGTGTCCGCCTGGGAACTTGGTTAAAGGATGCAGAACTTTACCTAAAACTCCTCTCGGAGGCCCAGACACTTTCAAAACGTCTTCGTGATTTTCTTGTTTACAGCGTTTTCTTCAGCTCAAACGATTTATCAACAGGTCCGCATGTACCAGAATATTGAGTATATTAATGACTTCCTGTAGAGAGCAAATACCGACAGGCTGTTGAGCTCTAGTTGCAAATATGTCTCAATCTATTCAATAGGAAGAAAGAAAGTTTATTTTCTGCCCGCTTGGCTCCAGACAGCTACTCTCCGTTAGCGAAAAAGAGACTTGATAGTTAGAAGATAATGAGAACCCCGTGGAGCAGGGTTGCCAACTCGCAAATAGATTTTAGATCCAGATCCGCAAAAAGGAGCTAAAAAGTGGCTAAATATTAATAATAATAACAAATTTAAGTACAGGAACTCTCCGATTAACGTAGTTCCGTTATAACGTCGTTGAGAAAAAAAAAATACGATAATATAAAATACTAGATGTAATTTCTAGAACAAATAACTGGATTAAATTCGTTAGTAGACAGAATAATTTAAGAATATTTTTTGTTTTTGGGGAAACTTACGGATACCGGGAACAATCTTTCTCTGACGGTACCTAGACGATGTTATTTCGTCTAGTGTCTTCGTCAATTGTCTTAGCTGATAAGAAGAGGAAGATGGATTTCGAATATCGTATTTCCCGCTGTTATATTATATAGGGGATGGGGAAGGTAGTTATTCGAAGGAAAATGAATCACCGTCACCCGTATATGATGTGTTGGGGGTGATCAATAAAAAGTTGGGCTTTGATCACTAAAAAATGTTTAAATCTAAAAAAACAAAAAAACAAGCGGGCATAAACTAGTGATCAATTTAGCATAAGCTTACATTGAACATTTGAACCCCCACTAAAACCCTATTTTGGGGAGGAATTTTCCAAAAACAAAAAAAAAACCTTTTCTCTACTCATTGAGGGGAGTGTGTGTACAAAAAGTTTCTACTATGAACGGTTAGGTCTGGGTGAAGTCCGGATACATAGATACATATAAATGTGTGAACACATGAATAACCTAAACCTTTGGTAGCGGTGATTAATTTTAGGCGGAATTGCGAATTAAGTGATTTTTCTGACTAGACACAGGTTAGTCGCAAAATTACTACAGTAAAATAGATCAAACTAGAAAACACTCAGAGAGCGCATACATCTTCCAACGCCATTGTCAGGGTGGTAATTTTGCATGGATCCGCCCCAAAATGTAATTACTTCTTCCATGGCTTATATTAACGTAGTTTCGTTATAACGTCATTGAGAAAAAAAGATATAACTATACGATAATATAAAATACTAGCATTCAAAGGAAAATTATTCCACGAAATTTTATTGAAATTCAACGATAACTTTTGGAGATATCCTGTGGACAGTCATGAGCGTATACATAAATGTATGGAATAAAAAAGAAATATAAATCCTGGATCCGCCCCAAAACGCAATCAATCACCCATTATCCACCCTTCCACGAAATTTCATTGACATTCATTGAGAACTTTTGGAGATATCGTGTAGACAGTCATGAGTGTATACATAAATGTATGGAAAAAAAAAAGAAAAACGGAAAAATATCTCCCAATCAAAAAAAGAAAAATCCTGGATCCGCCCCAAAATTTAACCAACTCTTCCTTACCCTATTGTCGACCTATCCACAAATTTTCATTGAGTACTTTTGGAGATATTTTGTGGACAGACAGAAAGAGAGACAGACGGAAAGACATGACCAAATACATATACCTCTCCAACTTCGTTGTCAAAGGTAACAACACTTATTTATATAATTGTGTCTTTGGTGAAAACGGTTCCACTTAACGTTGTTTCTGTTAAAGTTGTGGTTTTCAGGAACCTGACCACAACGCTAATCGAGGAGTGCCAGCACTTACTTTATTTAGAACAGTGGTTCCCGAATTCCTCCCAGGAAATAAAGCTATTAGGTACAAAATAAAAGTCCAGACTAGAGATAGGGTTTTCTGCACTTCTATCTATCAAGTCGAATGCTCGAAATAAGCTCCAAGTTGAGAATGATTTAAGATGTGTTCTCTCACTAATAGACCCACAAATCGAAGAACTAGTAGCAAAACAAAAAAAAACAAGAACAGAGATCACATTGATGTGTATATCAGTTACGATAGCAGAATTCTTATTATTTTTTTGTAATAAATTTAAATTTTAAATGATGCGTTCTAATTATTTTTGAATAGCAGCAGCTGTACAATTATAAGATTAAACTAATTCTTATTATAAAGCTGTCTAATTATACGTAAAATAAAGTTATTATTTCAAATGATTCTTTGTTGCAACTTAATAAATGGAAAGGGGGATACTAGTAATCTTATTGACAGAAGAGGGGAATGACTCGAAAAGGTTGGGAACCACTGCTTTAGAACCAACGCCTTTACAAGATAAGCCTACATATTTCTCGATGTGATCTGGCCAAATCGCGTTCGATATGTAAGATCACCGAAGTTAAGCGACTTCGAGCATTGTCAATGCCCAGATGGGTGACCGTGTGAAAATACCAGGTGTTCATAGCAGCAAGTCACACTTAACAGAGTCTGGTAGAAACACTTTATGAGATAATGAGAAATCCACATCACTCGCAAAGCTTGTATTTTCTCTTTAGTTAAAAAACTTGCCTGAAGAGAAAATGAGCGTGCATACGCCGACAGAATTGCCAGATACTTTTAAAATATAATTAGCGAGGGCACTATACCAAAACGTAGCGAAAACAGAACACAAAGTGGTCAAAAATAATATACATATATTTTAATTAGTTATTTCATAAATATGCTAAAAAAGATTCTATAAATTGAAAAGGAGCTAAATTAGGATCTAAGAGCTAGATGCAGACTTATACGAGCTAAATGCACCAAAAAGGCTGCTAGATCTAGCTCCAAAAGAGCTAAATTGGCAACCCTGCCACCGAGAGTGTATGGTAAGAGAGGTTGGTAAGAAAAGGCCTCATACAATGAAAACTTTACGCATTCCTTTGGTATCAAGTGGACGAACGGAAATATGTGATGAAGTTTTGGCAAGACTACAAGAGAAAATTTGGGAAGCTACTCTAATAATGAACAGTGATTTTCTTGGTTTGCCGGTCGTAACACTGGACTCTTCCACTGGTTAGGGGGTTGGAGGTTACATTTTTGTTGAAAAAATACTTCCTGCCCACCGTTTCAAACTATGCAATATCCAAGGTAAACGAATTTAGTATTCTTTTCTAAAAAAAACCCATCGCAATCCAAATATACCCGTGAATTCTTTCACGTGTATTCACTAGTTTTTATATAATGAACAGTGTGATTTTCTTGGTTCTCTGTCCGTAACCATGGACGCTTCCACTTGAAGGTAACAGTTTTGATGATTAAAATTAAAATCCCACCATTTTAAACAATGGATTATTCTGTAACACGTTTTTCTTTTAATCTCTTTTCTAAAAAAAAAAAAATAAAAAAATAAAAAATCATCTAATTTGAATTCAAATCCAGGTAGTCCCCGCTTTTCGAAAGATCGCTTTTGCGAAAAGCGAAAGCACAGAGGCAGCGCACACCCTCTCCCTTTCTTTTCGACAACCCGTCTTCTGTACCTCCAACCACCACTACCCACGATGACACATACCATCCTCACCATTTTGGGGGTCTGGGAACGCTAAAAAGAATCTCTATATAAATTAATCGTAATTGCTTATTCGCATTACGCCGTTTCGTCCTTCGGATATCGGGGAAACCTGTATATACGTGATTTGTCTTCACGTAATGAAGAACAGGAAACTTTGGTAATCGAGATTATATAAAGGTAAATTTGAATCTGTTTTTACCGACCCAGCAATGGTAAGTATTTAATACCACCGTGCAACGCCATCTTTGGTTCTGGGTAGTGAGTGTTGTTTCCTCATTGCTTCTGTGTAAAAAGTATAGAAAATCGCTATTATTCCCTTCAAACTTTGCTGTTATGACCAGGACAGTGATATTCATATCTAGTTCTTGGATAGTGCGTTGCTCTTTCCATGGCTCTCTGTGCGATTCTGAGTTGGTTTTCAGTTCATGTTGTTAATTCCTATGTTTCGCACCCGTAAGTCATGGCGGGTGGTTCTCTTTGAATGGCATCGAGCAGCTGAGAAAATGGTATGACAAGTGTATTGAAGTTAACGGTGACTTTGTTGAAAAATAAAACAAAACTAAAACAAAAGTATTCTTTTCCTGCTGCCATTTCATTAAGTATGTTGGGCTCAGCATTTTTGGAACAACCCACGTATATGCCAGTGAAAAGCCTCAGATCAAAAAGACTGGGGATGTGATACATCGCACGGGTCTTGCTACATTTTTCATGACGCATAAAGTCGTCAACACTCCTTAGGATCGGTTCAGTATATACACCCACGATATACAATGAATTAAGATAATGCATTTAGCGTAAAATAGTATATACATTATATATTGTCAATAAATGTTGTAAACGTATGTGTATGTTTCAGTCAATAAACATGAACCTACCCATCAGTCCACATTTAACAAGCCCTGTTCTGGTACCGGAAACGGGAGCCCGGATATGGGAACTGGGAAGGTCTCTATGGTCCAGGCAATCGCCCTGCAAACACGTGTCTTTTGTTCTCTCTCTTCTTTTCTTAAACACAGCTAATGCGGTTGTGAACCAAACGCGGTCAAACTAAACACAGCTAAACATAAAGGAATAAACAAGCGATATGAGGTTGATTGACATTTCCTTTTTCATCTGGGAAAATGATCCATAACTGTTCCTTATAAGCTACAAACAGGGATAAAAGTAACTAAACATAACTTCTTGCATACCCAAGGCGGGCCCGCACATACTCCCAGGGGATGGGCTGAGCGAAGAAATGATATATATACAGTTGTGGTCATAAGTTTACACACACCCTCAGGTTTTACAGTAATTACACATTTCCGTGTATTCTATGTAAAGTATTAATCATTTATCTTAATGTGTACCCAGGTGTTGATTATGTACTTTTCAGTGTCAATATGAACCCGAACACAGCGTATTTTTAGTTAAAATGACATTTAAAATATTATGGTAGGGACAAAAAGTATAAGCACTCATTCCATAACGTCTTTGTATGCCTCCTTATACAGATTTAAGGGAAGGTAAATATGAAAATAAAAGCCATAAAACATTCATGAGCAATTTGAAATCCTGTACTCCCCAACTGCTTTTAAAAATGCTTAACATTTTCTTATATATGTATTGTTTAATTTTTCCAATTAAAATCATGACAAATCTATAGAAATATCGCATGTCCTACGACTGAGGGTAATCAAGCTGCACAAGAAAGGCAAGTCATACAGGAACATATCCCAAGCCCTAAAAATGCCAATTCGTACCTTAAGATCGATATTTGATAAATGGACATGAAGTGGGTCTGTTATCAACAAGCCAAGATCAGGACGACCAAGAAAATGAACACCCCATACACTAAGCTTGATTGCACGATAGGCCAAGAAAAACCCTTATGTTACATCATCCGATCTTCAAGAAACAGTACGAGTAGCAGGAATCGATATCTTCACCAACATTATAAGACGCCACTTAAACGTAGTTTGGCTAGCTGGGAGAGTGGCAAGGATGAAACCATATTTGAGACATGAACACAAAACTGATCGCCTAAAATTTGCCAACGACCAGCATACTAAACCTACAACATTTTGGGATAAATTTATATGGCCTGATGAAACCAAAGTCGAACTTTTGGGGCATAATTATAAACGTTTTGTTTAGCATGAAGTAAACCAATCATACCAAGAAAGGTTTACCATCCCAACTGTAAAGTATTGAGGCGGATCACTGATGCTTGGGAGGTGCATGAATGCCAAAGGCTGGGATCAACTTGTCAAAGTAAATGGCTAAATGAATAATGATCAAAACCAGGAAATTTTATAAAAAAATCTAAAATCGTCTGCAAGGAAATTGGAAATAAGAATGAATTGGATATTCCAACAAGATAATGACCCTAAACAAGCGGCAACTAAACTACTAAAAAAAGGTTAAAGGACAACAAAATCAAAGTATTAGAATGGCCATCTCAGTTTTCCAGATCTCAACATCATAGAACCTCTGTAAGGGGAATTGAAGGGGTTTGTGTATGAGAGCAAAAACCCACAAGTCATCAAGATTTTGTCTTTGTGTATTTTTTGTAAGATTGATTTAAATATACTTTTGATGCTTATTTTTGTTGCATACTACATGGAAAATCTTCAATGTAGTGAAAATGATAAATGGAGTTGATTCTTTGGTGAAATTGACTTATTATTTATCCCCAAATACTCAATGAGCGAATCTTTGGCTGGTGTGCGAAAAATCTATGACCAGAACTATATATATCATCAGCCACTGCTGGACAAATATATATGAAATCAAATGATGGATAATTTTATATCCGACAGAATATGATAATTATAATGACATTTATTAGTTGAGAACCTATATTTGCCCGGCCGGTGTGAGCGATTGCTAAACGAGCAGCCTAAATCGCAAATGTGAATGTGAATAAAGAATTGAGAACCTATATTTGCCCGGCGCCGGTGTGAGCGATTGCTAAACGAGCGGCCTAAATCGTAAATGTGAATAAAGAAGTTCGTTTCTTTATTCATATTCGGGCAAATATAGGTTCTCAACTAATAAATGTCATTTTAATTATCATATATACGTATAATTTCTTGTCACAAAAAGGGAGATAACTATTAAATTAGGATTTAATAATTATCTCCCTTATTGGGGACATATTTACTAAATCGACGAATTTCTTTTGAATTCGACCTAAAATATGTGCACAAGTGAATTGAGACGTGCTGATTCCGAATATGCTTTTAATTTTGCTCTGGAATTCTCGAGTTCTAACAGTACGAACACGCAGACAGACAGGCATACACAACTACTTCATTATATAGATTAGATTTGTTTGGGTGTTATTTTGTTCAATGATCTTGTATTATTTTTAAAAATTGTTGAATATTCAAATAAGAAACTCCAATGGTTATGCCTGGATAAAATATCATTAGATACTTTCTTACATCCGCTCAATTGCTTTTCAAATAAAAAATAGTTTGTCGAGATATGCAACGTAAAAACCACAAAATGATAAAGGGGTTCACTTTATACGACCATAAGTAATGCCCTTGCGCTGACTATGGCTTCAGTCGTCCCTGCTTGGGCTCCACATATCACACTACAACTAACCCGGCCCGTTCGATATGTGAAATAGGCCTAAAAGCCACACGCATCCGAAATGGCGTCATTCGCTTCCCCTTGCACTATTTGATGGGGAGATGGATTCATGCCTTTCCCAAGGGAATTAGTGCGAAGTGAACACAAACCGTTTCTCCGAGCTGTTATTGGTTCGGCTACCCCGTACCTATAAGGTCGTCTTGTATTTACTGCCTTTGTTTGCTTTGTTGTTCTTTCTGTTTTTAGCTGTGATTAGCCTGAACGCGTTTGGTTCATAACTGTATTTAGAAAAGAGACGGAACAAAGACACGTGTTGCTCAGGGCTATTGCCTGTGAAGATGTGAGCCTTCCTCGTTCTCACTTCACATATCCATTATTAATTACTCGGCCCGTTCGATATGTTAAATAAGCTTAAAGGCACAAGTACTCGAAGTGGCGTCACTCACTTCACTCTGCACTACGACAATAATAGAAGAAGTCACACTTACGGGTGTTTCCAAGGGTAGATTTCACGTATTCTGTAGCTTCGCGAATTTGGTCCTCATTGGTGACATCCACCTGCAATATGTGTATTCTGGAATCCCCTAGTTTTTTCAGTTCTTCGGCCCCTTGTTGCTGGGAAAACAGGCAGCAGGCATACACCGTGTAGCCCAATTTGTGTAGCCTTATTGCAAGTGAATGGCCAAATCCTGAATCGCATCCTGAAATGAGATTTAAAACAAAAATTGAAAGAGTTGTAAAGTCATCCAAAATAATGAAAATGCTCTACTTACTAGTAAAGAAAATGACGGCATATATGGAATATATGGATACATATATACGTGTATATGCGTGGATAATAGAGATTTGCATTGCACTGGCCTTGGAGAATATATGGATACACATTGCATTTTATATACGTGGATAATAGAGATTTGCATTGCACTGAGCTTGGAGAATATATGGATACTTATTGCATTGTACGACATTGACATTCACCAGATATATCAGTCAGTCCACAAGACAAGGTTTTTTTTATCAGCGGTTCTCGAGAAATCTAATAAAAATAAATAAAAATTTACAGATTATTTATTTAAAATTATAGATCTAAATTTAGATATAACATATCTAAATTGGCGACATTGAAGAAAAATAACCGAAATACTTCGAAGACGTAGTTTCGTAGGACGGACGGACAATTATTTTACATAAAGTCCGGTCCCTTCCGAATATGCACTTTTCGAACAAGCACTGCCCTAGTTAAAAACAATTATGCTTGCCCAAGCAAAATCAGGAATGTAAACAACAACATTGTGGAAGTGCCGATAGCCGATCGGTTAGCAGCGCGGAAATGGACTGGGCAAGTCGTGGCACTAATGCCCTTGGGAAAAGCATACATCCGTTTCCTCTACCACCGTCCCAGCTATGGGTAAAATGGTGTATTGAAGTGAGTGATGCCAATTCGGGTGCATGTCACCTCTAGGTCTATTTCACATATCGCAAATTTCGAAGAACTAGCCGAGACAGATACACGTGATATGTGAAGTCCGGGCAGTCGCTGGTGCCGTATCCTGCGTAAGGGCACCACTTTACTTTATTACAACGCAAAATGTCAAACTGAATTTGAAATATATATGACAAGTACAAGAAAACGGACAATGACATTAGTGTGTTAACAGGAAACGTTTTCAAGAACACGTGTTAAATTTCTGTTAAACTACTTAACAGAAAAATGAACTGTCATATCCAGTAGTGGAAAGGGGGGTACGTCAATTTCCAGATGTTGTGTATGCTGAATATCTACTAATGGTGACATACCGTACATCTAGTTCCCAGAACCCAGCCTTAGCGTATACCTAATTCCCAAGACCAATTTCCATCACTGGTCATATTTCACAACAATTTGAAAAGAAATCTCTGCGTTCGTGTGTGTAGACCGCGATTACTCGAATAAAAAAATGGTGTGTTACAATACTTCATCCAATAATAATAATAAAGATTGATTTATAAGCTGTATAAAAACAACTAAAATTAGAATGAAGGTAAAAACTAGTCAAATTTAATAAAAAGTACTGTGTTACAATACTTCATCTAATAATAATACAGATTGATAAATAACTTCAGTTTGATAGTTTATTCCCAAGAGTTATTAGAAAACTGTCAATGAAGTTTGAATACAGAATAACATCACTTGGTCGACTGGCCTAGATTAAGTAAAAATAAGTAAACGTCACACGACACCTCCAAGTATATCCAAGTATATCTTGGTTCTACTGGATTTGGAAGGAGGACGTTTCCATGGAGATCATAGGTATCTGCCTCACAGAACTGATGCTGGCATCTTAACGATATTGGTTTAGCCAAACTGAATGTACCGATGACACCTCTTCTGATTACATTATCTGCTTTCCTTGTTCACGAAACGTTTCAATCTGATGAAATAAACGATAAAGTTAAACAGATGTTCATGTTTATTCCTGTAGAATCCTTGTGGAGCATAGGGCCGCATTGTGGTTTCAGTATCAAGTGGATTGCTAGATGAGCTTAATTAACCAACATCTTTAAGCACTCTCCCATGTCCGTGGAACAATCGAGTGGTGGAAACGTAGACTTATAAAACTAATGTAACTCGGTGTCGCTTATCAGCCTTGTAATGGAAAGAAAAAACTGGGCTCTTGTTATATGTTTAAAAACTAGGGGGAAATATTTGTTTTTCTGTAGCCTATGGCATTCGCAGGGTCATGTTACATATGCCTGCAACGTTTCGTCTAATCCTGTTATGTGGTTTAGGTCTGTATTAACTTCTCACGGCAATCTTTTAGCAAAAACATGAAAAAGAAAGAAAATTTGCAAAAACTTTGTATCTATCCCTTTTCAGAGCAATAAAGATTGCTCTGAAAAGGGATATTTGTAATAATAAAGTACTCAGGGATATTTGTAATAATAAAGTACTCAGAATAAAATCACATCTGTCTGACTTTTAAAATCTTTTTCGTTTCCTGTACTAAAACCTGGTTATATGTTTACAAAATGGGGGGTCCTTGTTTCTTTTTTTAGCCTAAAACCTTTGGAGGGTCATGTTACATATGTCTGCAAAGTTTCGTCTAATTCAGTTCTACAGTTTATGCTTGCATTACCCTAGACTTAGGGTAATAGAAAAGTTACTTACAATAAAAGTCTCTACAAGGTGACGTAGATTTTATTAGAGTTGAGTTTTACAAAAGTTATTACAAAATTAAAATCGTCGTCTTGTGTAAAAACTCAACTTTAATACACACAGCTACCAGAAAATTCTTGTTTTATAGAACATGTCGTTCCCAAGGGGGTTCGAACCCCCAAACTGTCAGTTAACAGCCGAACGCGTGAACCGGTTGGGCTATGGAGGCATATGCCCGTTACATCCTTATCATTGTTAAACAAGTATAAATCGTGTAAATAAATAAAGAAACGAGCATCGTGCGGAGATCGAACCTGCCCCCACCCTGGAAGCAACCTTATACGCAGGTGCTGCCCTACCGGTTGAGCTAACGATGGTCTCATGCGGGTTCGAACCCCGCACGGAGCTCGTTTCTTTATTCGCATTTACGATTAGGCCGCTCGTTTAGCAGTCGGTCACACCGGCCCCGGGCAAATATAAGTTCTCAACTAATATATATTTTTTTTTTTTAAAGAAGAGAGAGAGAGAGAGAGATATCTATTTGTTAGAAGGTGTATAATCCAATATCCATTCCCGAACGAAACTTTATATTTTTAGTCAAGTAGCAAAGAAACTAAGATATGGCCCATTACTATTTGAGAATGTTTAACAGATTTTATAACCATTTATACCGAAAACTAAGCAAGATAGATGGGTACACTGGCGGAAGCATTGAAATCGCCGAGGCATGATGAAAAGGAGCCTGGCACTACATCTTCCTGTACATAATTTGCATTCATGAGATCCTCTTAAAAAGGCTGATCTATCTATCCCAGTCCGTTCAAATCTATCTATTTCAGTCTGTTCATACGTATCTATCCATCTATCTCATTCCGTTCATACCTATCTATCCAGCTATCTCATTCTGTGCATACCTATCTATCACAGTCTGTTCTTATCTATCTAGCTATCACGGTCTGTTCATATCTATCTAGCTATCACGGTCTGTTCATATCTACCTACCTATCTCCGTCTGTTCATATCTATCAATCTATCTATTGAAGTCGAGAATAATCAGAAAGATAAAAGGTCTAGTCTCAGCATTAAGCTAAATAATCAATAGAAAAGGTGGTCTCCCTTTAGGAGACTGTGTCTCCCTTCCACAGTATTACTACTACTTTA
>VCCN01002061.1:478534-489849 GCA_006491835.1 Architeuthis dux
CTAATCATATCTACCATTCTGTCGGATTCCCTTAAATCCACATAACAATCATATATACATATATATTTAGGGTAGGAACCCCAAGTGGACATGTGCCTCAGGCCCCTATTAAGCTTAATCCGGCCCTGTACTTGCCCATTACACTAAAATGGAAGGATTGTGAGTCAGCCTGACGCCTTTGCGGCACAGGCCACAGGGACGAGTCCTTCCATTTCCATGATATGAGCAACAGTCAAAATTCAATTATAAATTATTGAAGTTTATTTTGAGAGAATTCACCATATTATAAACTCTTTAAAATACTTTTCAAAGATAAAACAATCGTATCAGGTCACAAGAATAACTCATTGTATTGATTTACATTTATATAGCTAATAACATCCTTATTAATATTGACTAGTGTTTATTAATCACCACTACCCACAACACTGGTTTAAATACTGTTGCTGGGTTTAGGTTATTCATGTGTTCTGACATCTATATGTATCTATCTATGTATCCGGACTTCGTGCAGCCCTAACGTTCATAATAGAATCTTGAAATTTTGCACACACTCTCCCCTTAATGAGTAGGGAAAATCTTTTTTTTGTTTTTTGAAAATCCACCACCCCCCACCATATAAGTTTTTAGAGGGGGGTTCAATATAAGTTTATGCCAAATTGATCCCTTAGTTTGTGTTCAGAAGCATTCTCACTTGTTTTTGAAATTTTGGACTTTTTAGTGATCACTACCCACCACCGCTAATTCAGGAGGTAAAAGAATCTTATATAGGTGGTGGTGATTCATAATTTCCCCTGGAATGCTAGTATTGTATTTCTTTTTAGTTAAATCAAGAACATACCTGGAAACAGAGATGTAGCGGGGGGGGGCTATTTGAAAACGCCCCTGGGCCACCAGTGTAGGGTCGTTAGCATTCCAAGGGAAATTATGAATCACCGCCACCTATATATGCTTCTTTTTACCTCGTATATTAATCATCTGGAGGTGGGCATGATCACTAAAAAGTCCAAATTTTAAAAAACAAACAAGTGAGAATGAGAAGGACACAAACTAAGGGATCAATTTAACATAAACTTACATTGTAAATTGAACCCCCTCTAAAAACCTATTTAAACTAGCAAAGTGTTTTTTGACCGAGAAAGTTTTGTCTTACACTTAGTCAGTAGGACTCATTGACCAGACACAATCAGGGTTGCCAAATTAGCCATTTTCCGGCTAGATCTGCCTGATTTAGCCCCAATTTAGCCGATAGAAATCTATGCTAGCAGAAAATCTGGCAATTTAAAAATAATAATAAATAAGTTTAATAAAAACAAATATACAATTTGAATTAATAATTTGTTCTGGAGTCTTAGAGTATAGTTATTTAATTTGACAAGAGAAAAAATGTCATTAAAATATCTAATAAGCCTCACAAGGGAAGTAACCAAATATGAGTATGTATATATAACATTCTTAGCTCTAAAGTTAGCTGGAAATGGAAAAAATGTAGCCGATTTTAGCTATTTTTAATGACGCTTTTAGCTAAAAATAAGAAATCATACTCAGTGCTGCCAACTCAAAAAAATATTTTAAAATAGCCCAAAATGGCCAAAAGACACCAAAAATGGTCAAAAATAGCCAGAGAGTTGCCAAAAACGGCCAAAACGTTTTAAGCGCAAACGCGCTAATTTAGCGCTTTTTACACTGCCAAAACAAGAAACGCGCTATATCTAGCGCGAAACGCGCTAAATTGTCACCACTGATCATACTCAACAACACTGGCCGTAAACCAAGAGTAGACAATCAATCCAGAGTTATCTGCTTTTTACCGCTAGGGGGATTTACTACTTCCGATACATTTCGTAGAAAACAAAACGACAACATTCGTGAGTTGTGGTAATAAAAGGTTTTCGTTTGAAAACAAAAAGAAGATCTCTTTTTTCTATTCCAGAACTGAAAGGCAAATATGGTATGTAAGATTCAATTCAATGTCCCCTTTTCACCCCGTCTTTTGTCTTTGTGATTTCTTTTAGTCATTTTAATACTGACTCAGTATTACTGAGTCATGTTGTTGACTGACGTAAACAACGATTGAATCTGTTGTATTTTTAAATCTAAAACTTGTATAATTGACGGTAAATTTATAAATCATTGAAGTGTAATTAATTGCAAATTAGGGTTAAGATTCTGATTGTCGAATATTCGCAGAAAAAAAATTGAAAAAAGGATTTTTCGCTAGTAGTTTTTTTTTTTTTTTTGGACAACATGGAGTTAAGCCATGTTTTCAAAAACATCCAGAAATATCTAGTATCTAATGAAGTTTAGCGTCCCAAATTAAATATTTAAAAACATCTAGAATTTAGGGGAAGTTTAGCAACAGAAATAATTTAAAGAAATTTAATGATAGTTATGTGGTCTCACCTCAGGTCATTTCTGAATATAAAGGTTTTTTTTAATGTAAATTTACGAAAGGGACCTTATTAATACAATGTTTACTTACCTTCAGTGTGGCCATTTCTGAATGTAAAGGTTTTTAATTGAAGTTTACGATAGGGCACAAATACACAAATTTTGATTTTTTTAAAAAAAATGTTCAGTTTATTTCGAAACTGACGTGTCAAATTATTTATTTTTATTTATACCAGATATATTTCTGTAATAGTACTTAAAAACACATGTAGATTTCAGTTCTTACGGGCATACGGGTCGTAATGGCCCGTAAGCAATAATTTGGGACGCTGAACTACACTTCAGGATTCCAGATGATTTTGAAAACATGGCTTAACTCCATGATGTCCTTTTTTAAAAAAAAAATACATTATTTACTTCTGCCAATCTGACACACGCGCCCCGTTTGCCCCCCCTCTAAAAAACGTTAATGAAAGCACACAAATATCATCATTAAAATATCTAAGAAGCCTCACAAGGGAAGAAAAACCGTCGAAACCTCACTTCCATACAATGGACGGAAGGAAGTAACGATCCCATTTACAGTTACATTGTAAATAGAACCCACCCTCGTAAAACATAGCAAAATATTTTTTTCTGAAAAATAAAATATCCCAAGAAGATGGATACACCTTTTTTTTAGGTTTTACGAGAGGGGGCTTATTTACAATGTAACTGTAATGCGAAACTGGGGGGATATTTTCATGTAAGTAAGGCCTCGATGTATGTAGTTACTTATGTGAAATATTATATGAAAATAACAAATGAAAACATGATAAAAACAAATGAAAAAAAGGCAATTGTGATGTTTCTAGTTTCAAAATGGCCACTTCTGATGACGAATTCGGCCGAGGGACTGCTGCTGATGGCGAATTTAAAGTCAAAGAAGCAGACAAGAGTTTTTTTCCACTTTTTGAATTGAAAATGGCTGTAGGATGTATACCTTTTTAGCAGAAAAAAGAAATGCTATACCTAAACGTGGTAGGCCTGCTGCGGCTGCATCTATTGTCCCATTGCAAGTAACAAGACATGAATTGGAAATTACCTGAATTGGAAATTACATTCAGGGAGTTGAAACACTGAACCTACCTACCTACTAGCCCCAAACCTAACTAACTACTAATCCCAAACCTACCTCCTAACACTAAGACATGCTGTTCTGAGAAATCCTGTCGTCTGCTTCTATGAGTTTAAATTCCCCATCAGCAGCTGCCACTTGGGTGCTAGGACGGTGGCCATTTTGAATCGGGAAAGGTAACAATAGCCAAATAAAAACTAAAATGCAACGCACTTATGAAATAAAAAGGACCTAGACATTTATTCTGAAAATTCTCTGTTCGTTCCTGGTTAATACAATCTAAGAAGAAAAGATATGTCGATGATGATTGTCTTCGGCTTCAAACAAGTAGTTTAATTTATATAAATTGTTTAATTTATTACAACTTACCATTACTAATGGCCAGTCGAAGCAATGGCGTCTTGACGCTGGTCGTAAACATCATTAGCTGTTTTGTTTTGTTTTTTTTATTAAATTATTTTGAATAATTGTTTAAATGACAAAATGACTAAATTTAGATTCTTATGCAACAATGTTGTCTTCTGTGTTCAATATTTGCTAATAATATTCTGATTTGAAAAGATCTAATCTAATTTATTTATTCATCTATCAAACTGTGTTTATATTCATTAAAAATTCTTGCTTTGTCAGTCAGCCATTTTGCTTAGAAGATTTACTTCTCTGTGTATCCTGCCTCATATTTTGAATGCAATAAACTTTTATGTAATTGTTAAACACTGCTACCCACAACACTGGTTTATTGCTGGGTTTAGGTTATTCATGTTTTCTGACATTTATAAATATCTATCTATACATCCAGACTTCGCCCAACTGTTCATAGTAGAAACTTTGACATTTTTTAATATGAATTTTTTAGAGATATGTTCAGTATCAATATTTTCCATAGTTTTGTGGAGGGTCATTAATATTAATGTTCTTCGGACGATTGAACTCCTTCTTGTTGGTTCTGTTTTGTCCAATCCTTTCTTCGGCCTTCTTCAGGTATAAAAATCTGAGTGTGATGGGCTAAACAGAAGTTGCTGTGTTTTTAAAGCGGGTAACCCTTATAGTGCAGGGCCTGGATGTTTTCTGTGTCTTTGTCTTGTTGGGTTTAGGTCAGTTGAACTCTGCACTTATAATTGACAGAGAACAATGTTGGAAGCAGAGAAAAATCAAAGAAGCAGCTCACATCAAAATGTTGACTAAATGCATTAGTCATACAAGTGCGGAGTTCAACCCGATGTGGCTCTGCTTCTCAACAGTCCTAAACCTGACAAGACAAAGAACCAGAAACACCTGGGCCCTGCATTATAAGGGTTACCCCCTTTAAAAACAAAACTTCTGTTTACCCCCATCACACTCGGATTTTACACCTGAAAAACCATTTGAAGTTCAGTACCATTTAAAGTAATTAGTTAAACGTCCTTCCTAAATGCAATTTGATCGCTTCGCAGCCTTTTGGCTAAGATCAAAATGTAGTATCTGTTATTCAAAATTGCTATGGTCCTGAAGTTCAGAGAACCACTGCCCTTCGGGGGTCCTTGTGGCATGCTCGGGTATCGTCCTGGGAGAAATTGCACAGGATATCTTGGCCAGCTGGTCGGGAGGCGATCACCATTAGCATACTTAGGATTCGTCCTGAGAAGCTTTTGGGTTCTCGTGGCATTTGTCTCAGTGACAGGGATTTGGGATTCTCCTCCCTCAAGTCTCCAGTCATAGACACAAACTTTCACCATAGGTTTCTTTAGTTTTCAAATGAGTCTGGCTGGCTATGTATGTGTCACGCGTACAGGCTGTACCAATTGACCTAGACCTGAAAATTTTAACATTTACTCCTTATGCCTAGAGAACAAACTTTTTTTTTTTTTTTACCTCCCCCCCCCAGTTTTTTTTTGGGGGGGGCGTTCAGTTTACAATGTAAGTTTATGCTAAATTGGTCCCTTAGTTTGTGTCCGGCAGTGTTCACGCTTGTTATGTAAACATTGACGTTTTTAGTGATCACTGGCCAACAAAAGGCGTGAGAAGTAACTTATTCATTGATCATTCCCATTTTCCAATTTTTGAATTGATCAACCCCAACATGGCATTTCTATTGACCTGTTGTTTGCTTTTTTTTTCTTCAGATTAACCTTAGTGCTTTCTTCTCTGACATTGGGAACTACTTCAGTTACAAATGTTACTCTGTCTCTATGATGGGAGACCGCGATGACTTGGAGAAAGGAGGAAAAAGTAAGTTGCAATTTTGTTTACACTTTTATAAAGCTTTATATACAATTGGAATAATTCTTTTTCTTTCTTTCTTTTTTTTTTTTTGTTAAATGACATTACTCCTAATGTTGTAATGAGCTACACACTTTCCAACAGTAGGTATGAGCGAAAATGAAAAAACAATTCAAGTGTGTAAGTGACACCTGATTTTTAAAATATATGGTAGACAATGCAGTACACGTATATCTGATTGGGGGAGCGGGGGGAACTAGATTAAAATGCACCGCAGCTGCGTCATGCAAAAATAAAAAGGCATGTTTGTAGCACCCATAATTATTTTACTTAATTTTCCTGTTTTTTATAAAATGTAAATAAACAATCTGATCAACTGTAACTGACCATTTTTCAATTCCTGGGGTTTTGTCAAAATTATAGTCAAATTTCAGCAAAATCGGTAAAAAATTGAGAAATTTTCCAAATTGTAAACAAAAACGTTTTTGCTTATAAAATCTAAACAAACATTCGGATCGACCATAACTCATTTCATTGAAATATATTAAGGAATAACAAAGTTATCCAACTGAGAAAAAGGACACAACAACGAATGATAGTCCCCAGCTTTTTTTCCACTGGGGACAAAGATTGCTTGTTTAATTGGCACCGTAAAGTGATTTTTGGTCTCATTGATTTTCAAGATCTGTCTGGTCATTACAGAGAAGCAGTCTTGATTTTATATATTGCATTTGTTTACATATTTAATAGATATCTACATGTATATTCATGGGAAAGTCAATTGCTAAATAAATTGCATTCAAGTTCAGAATGGGCAAATGTGTCACCTTTTTTTGAAGCAAACATTATTAAATTTGTGTTTCTCTGCTGATAGGACCAAACTGATAGTGATGCCCTTGCATTATTGGTTACTAGTTCTGAATTAATTGTTGTCAAAACTATATAAATTCCCTTAATATTTCTGTATTGTTTTTGCTGGTATTTATTGTATTCGTGTGTCAAGAAGATTGTCATAAGAAACACATTCTTGTTATTTCCCATCTGACAAATGTGGAAAGTTGATACAGGTTGAGTATCCCTTATCTGAAAACCAAAAGGTTCCAAAACCCGAAACTTTTAAAAAGCCAACATGATGTCACAAGTGGAAAATTCCACACCTGACCTCACTGTGTGTATTTGAGATGAGAGATGAAGACAATTTCCAAGGCATTTAACGTGTTCTGACTACAGTATGTAGTGAAACATCTCATATTAATGTGTTTTACATTTGAACATTTTTACATTTGAATGTTTAACACAAGTTAATCACATTTGGTGAAATAAATATTTAAAATCAAATTTCAAATATGGAATGCAAATCCTGTTAAAGAAGTTAAAAGTTGCGTCTTTGAGCTGGATGGTTTAAGAAAAGAGTTGAAAGGTATTTCTTGGCAGAATTGGACGTAATTCTTATTTCTGTTGTTCAATTGCTATTTCAAAGTTGATTGGCGGTTGGTTGCTTAAAATAAGTATTTGTTTTAATTCATCACCTACACAAACACTAATACACATACATTGTGTTTATTCAAACAAATATATAAAATTATACATATGTTCTGAGACTGTAAAACACAAGAAAATTATTATACAATTTTGGAAACTTTCAAACATAAACCAAACTTTTCTTGTGATGTAAAACAAACAACTCTTTTCTATTGACTATCATTTTCCTAAACTGCTCTGTTTAGGCCTGTTTAATATTAAATAAATTATTTTGTTACTGTAAAAAAATAAATCTTATGTTTTGTCTATCTCCAAGTAATATTTTGTCCTTAATGCCAATATAATAAAAATAAAAAAACATTTAATGCTGTGACAGCATACTTCTGCCAACGCCAGGGGAAAGTAATTGTGTGTGGATCTGCCCCAAAATATAATCTTCTTCCATAGCTCCTTGTCCACCCTTCCACAAAATTTCATTTAAATTCATTGAGAACTTTTGGGGGCACAGTCCTGAGCGTATACATAAATGTATGGGAAAAAAACAAAAAAATGCCCAGAAAAATCTCTCAATCAAAAAGAAAATCCCTGGATCCGCCCCCAAAATTTAACCAATTCTTCCTTTGTCCACTCTTCTGCATAATTTCATTGAAATTTAAAAATCAGTTAACTAATTCCTTGAATTTTAATTCTTCTTTAAAACACTCATCAATGACTAAATTATAAAGAAAATTGCTTTGTTGTATATTTCAGTTATCATGCCGACGTCTGCACTTGATAAACTAAGTAAGTATCATTTGAAACTAATTAATTCTTTTGGGGTTTTCAAGTTTCTACCTGGTTCACATATTCACTTATATAATGAACAGTTGTTCTGTTTGTAACAATAGACTCTCTCACCTAAAGGTACCGTGTGGCAGGGCTATTTGGCACCATTTTTTATTAATTAAAATTTGTTAAAAAGATTTCAAGGATATCAAAAACAAAAAATTATCCAATCTTCACAAAACACCTGGGTATGGTTTTGAATGGTAGTTATTGCATTTACTTGCAATTACTATATGAGAAAAAAAAGAAAATACTGAAAAAGAATTTTCTCATGTAAATGTAATAACTAGCACTCAAAATATACTTCCTACCCAAAATTTGAAACTATGGACTCTTCCAGTATTTTTTTTTTTTTTTCTAAAAAATTATCTCATAGCGATTAAAATATATATCCGTGAATTTTTTCACTGGGATTAACTAGTAAATCATATGAAAAAAAATAACAGATAAGGATGCACGTCATATAGCAATGATCAGCGGGTTCAATCCTCATGGACTCTTCCATTTAAAGGTAATTTTGCTGCTGAAAATATATCCTTCCAACCATTTGAAATTATGGACTGTTCCACTAAATTGTTTTTTTAATTACAATTCAACCTGGTTTTAGTAAAAAAGCTTTTGTTATTTGTTAAACCATTTTACACATGATTTTTTTTTAAAAACTAATAAAAAAATTAAGAATAAAATAATCATTTTTTACTAAAACTGAAACAGTCATTGCAGTATGAAAGTAACATTTTTTTTTTGGTTTTATTAATTCCAATAGAATTTTTTTGATTTTACTTGGTAAACTTTCAGGGGAACAATCTACAGGGTTTTGTTTATATTTTTAAAACCAGTTTTCCAAAACTGGAGTCTTTTATTAGTAATCTATTGTCTAGTATTACTTTCATCTCAATTTCAGTTACTATTTATCACAACTCTCAGCCCATCATACTCCAGCTGTGCCAAAGAGTGGAAGTCAAGGAATATAATTTATAGAAACTATAAAGAAAGATCATAAATGTTTTTAATGTAAATTCATTCCAATAAAATATCTTTAATTTTAAAATTTTGTTCGTTCAAATAAAATAAATTACCAAGGGAAGTAATCGGCCATGTTTCGTAAAGGAAGAACATTACATTTTTAGTGATTTCAACCATTGTCTATTTCTGCTACAGATCAGGCAAAAATCTCCTGTTTTAGAAACTGGTTTCTGTAGTGTAGAGAATTCTTTCTTTTTTTCTTTAGAAACGGGTTCAAAATGTTCCAAATAATTCATTGGAACAAAATAAAATCAGTAATTTATCAGAACGAATACACGCTAACCTAACCCATAATTAAATTTAAATTTAATTTCAAGTAGACTTTGAAGATTACTTCCCTTAGTTACATGAAAATTACCTCAATAATATAAAAAGCTAAAAGTAATGATAACACATAAGATGTCACAGGAGGTAATAAAAATTATAATAAACTTGAAGATTACTTCCCTTTGTAAATTATTTTTTTGGAACGAACAGATAAAAAGATAATTTATTGGAATGAACTTACATTAAAAAAACATTTTTGATCTTTCTTCATAGTTTCTATAGCTGACACGGACGGTCACTCTCTTAATTCAGATTTTGTCCGTTTTATCTGATATTCGGCTTAACGGGGTCCGTTAAGCCGAATAATGAACAGATTAAATCTCTCTCAAAAATAATTTGCAATTTTCTTTCATCTTTTAAAAATGTTTAAAATTTTATTTAAGATTTCTGGAAGTTACATTTGTTTGTTTCTTCTGTTTTTAGCCCGGTCAAACATCATGTATCCCATGTTATTTAAATTGAGTAACCCAGAAAAGAACACATACACACATTGTGGTGTGTTGGAGTTTGTAGCAGATGAAGGACTTTGTTATCTACCTTATTGGGTAAGTATTTCCATGAAGTACCGTATTTTTCTTCAAGTATAACACAATTCTTATATAATACGAGTACTGGATTTAGAGGTGAAAAATAGGTATAAAATTGTAGCCTCTTGCACAACACAAGTAATAGTCCCATGGGTTTTTCTGCTTTGATGTTCCAATTGTGTGTACTGCAATCAGGGTTGCCAGATTATTTTTCCAAAAATCGGACAAATTCGGTCAACCCTGCTCCAAATCTGTCAAATTCAGACAGAAAAAAATGATGGCTAAAAATAGCTAATAGTGGCTAAAGGTTGCTGATTAGTATCATAATAATGAAAATAAATAGCTAAAAGTCGCTAGATCATTATCACAATAATTAAAATAAATAGCTAATAGTGGCTAGATTATTATCACAAAAATGTTGACAATAAATTAACTTGTTGGATTCTATATATGGTCCCGTTATCTGTTCCCACGTGCTAGAACCGAAAGCTGGACTTAATTTCGGGTAAGATCAAACCAAAATCTAATTTTATTTGTTTTAAAAATGTGTAGCCTGAAATTCAAGCATTGGGGTGTCGGTCACAAACAGCAAAGGAGGGGGGTGGGGGTGTTGACAATAAATTAACTTGTTGGATTCTATATATGGTCCCGTTATCTATATTTCGGGTAAGATCAAACCAAAATCTAATTTTAATTAAATTTAAATATTTATTTATAGACCAACTTTATTTATTTATTTTTAAAAAATCCTGTGGAATAGTTTTTATGCAAAATTAATACCTTAGTTTATGTCCGGCAGCATTCACGCTTGATTTATGAAAATTCGGACCTTTTTTAACGATCGCTGCCCAATAAAAGGCAATAGAAGTAACTTTTCCATTGATCGCCCCTTTTTCCAATTTTTTTTTTCACCCCCAACATGAAGTTGGTCACATGACAGTTTCTATTGAGTGACTAATCAGACCCGTTATTTAAATATTTATCTTTTCAGATGATGAAAAATCTGCTCCTTGAAGAAGGAACCAAAATTACCGTTGAAAACGTCAACTTACCGGTTGCTACTTTTGCCAAATTTCAACCTCAGCAAATGTCATTTCTGGACATCACAAATCCAAAGGCTGTGTATCCTTTTTGGGGTTTTAAGATTTTCTAAGACATTTTTGGCTTATTTTCCAAGTAATGTCATACTGCATAAATAGCTCTCGGCTTGTATCATTAGACTTTTCAAGCTGGTCTAAGTGTTGTATATCCATCTTGGTCCGTGGGAGGAACATCCTGAACTTGGAGAAAAAGGAAGACTCGAAACTTGTTATAAAAATATGAGGATATATTTTTTATTTCGTAAGATACATTGATAGTTATAATGACGTCTTATTTTGTAAGATACATTGATAGTTATGATGTCACCTTATTTCATAAGA
>VCCN01002061.1:612252-623548 GCA_006491835.1 Architeuthis dux
ACAGCACGCATAAACTAGTAGCAATAATAATCTATATATTAATGCTTGTACTTACATACCAACATATTTACATCACATAACGCTTTCTATTCTGACCCATAATACATTGACTCTAGCGCCGTGAGCTACTTTACTTTTCACAGATACAATAATGATTCCATTGGGACGAAAAACTGTACTGATATCGTTCATTGATTATAAATAAAATCTCAGGCCAAAATAACGACTGGTTGGAACAATTTACTACAGCCACTACTAGATATGGACACGTATTTATTGCTTTATTCTTCATTGATAAAGTACGAGTTAAAGCAACAGAGAGCAGAAAACAAGAATGTTAAAACAGAAAGAAAACCAGTTG
Organism: Architeuthis dux; assembly: GCA_006491835.1. Classification (NCBI taxonomy): domain Eukaryota; kingdom Metazoa; phylum Mollusca; class Cephalopoda; order Oegopsida; family Architeuthidae; genus Architeuthis; species Architeuthis dux. Next base: position 612,614 of record VCCN01002061.1, read on the forward strand.
GGTGACTTTCTGGGGATAGCAGGTGCCGTAAGCAGCTGGGGATATGGTAGAGAGACTCCCGTGGCGATCTCAGTAATCGCCCAAAGAGGAGACCGATCTCTACATAACTATCAATAACGCAAGTTAAGCAACGTCAAGCTTGGTCAGTACATTGATGGGTGACTTTCTGGGGGATACCAGATGCCGTAAGCAACTGGGGATCTGGTGGTAGAGAGCCTCCCGTGCCGATCCAGGTAATCCCCCTAAGGAGGAGACCAATCTCTACACAACTATCAACCATCGACTGGCATGGCCTGGCTGCGAGCGATAAGAGATGAATGAATGAAGTGGAAAATTCAAGTCAGAGAACTAATAAATAGTTCTTCGGGCGATGGAACTCCTTCTTGTTGTTTGCGTTGTTAACACGACATTCTTCGGACTTCCTCGGGTGCAATATCCGAATGTGATGGGTAAACAGAAGGGTTGCCTCCTTTGAAGTTAAAAACTTCTGTTTAACCCATTCAGATATTACACACGAGGAAGGCCGAAGAACGGATACGCCGAAACGTCATGTTAACAACACAGACAACAAGGAGTTCAATCGTCCGAAGAACTATTTTAATTTTAATGACCCTTCTCAAAACTACAGAAAAATAACAATTTTCTGCAAGGAATATCTAACTACAATTGAAGAAATCTTGTTGACATTAGCCAGATATATTCGTCAGCACACAAGGCAGTGCAGTGTCGAGTTTGAAGTTGTTTGGATCGGCGGTTCTTGGGAAATACAACACAAATAAATAAAGGAGTTACTAAAAGAGCAATAAGAGAATTAAAAATGACTAACAAGTTTTTTATAAAACACGGCACAGGAGCTACAGTTACGAAGTGTATTTATTTACTGACTTCATATAATTATGAAAGTCTCGAAACAAAGCTTTTTATTTAAAGCTTGCTAATGCATGTATGTTCCAGATATAGGGTAATTGATTCCAAAGGCAGCGTCTTATATAGCTGAAACTCCTGCACCCATGAGTCATATCCATAAAGACAAGTTCTAAAATCAAACCATGTAAATATCAGATATTAATAAGAGTTCATAGGAACATATATCATGCAGATATTTGAATACTATAATTAAAGTTTTGAACACGACTCTCTCTTCTATCTTAAGCCAATGTATGCCGATAATGCCGGTCCTAATTGGCTCGCATTTTCCCACGTTTCAAAACTAACCGAGCAGCGTCATTTTGAACTTTTTGTAGCTCATCTGAACACATTTTATGGAAGTAACGGTAGAAAATTGCCAAACTTGCAACATTGCGACGAATGTGTGCATATTTTAATTTAGTTTACTCCATATGTCTATCATAGAAACATCTGGAAAATGTGTGCAATGTTTTATTGAATTACAGGCATTGACACATCTTCTATAATCAAATAAACAAATAATCTTGTACAGGATACCATGACATCTTCACATATTGTGTTGTAATTGTTCTTTTAGGAGTAACGATCAACCACTCGAGACGCAGTAGAGGAAATCGCCTGTGTAGCGGTCACTTTGATAAAAAAAATAGTCGTACATACGGAAATAGGGATCTGGACATCGGGCTGGTTTTATCACCACGGTCAAAACCAGCCCGGGCCATATGAAATACGAAAGTAAATATAGTTTCTCCTTTTTCCGTGATGTCAGCAGTATTATAAAAAACCCGTTTTATGGATTTCATTGCTTACTAGCCCGAGCATACCTAGACACGTTAAAAAACTTGTCTATACGCATTCATATCTACGTCTATCCTACTAGACACTTTTTCGGCAGCACACCGACATTTTGTGACAATTGTACGGTTTTCCCTGCCTCTAGAGCAAATAATGTATTTCTCTTCTTACTGAACTTACACGATAACCCAGTACTTACATTGGTATACATTAAAGACCATCTCTACTGTTATCTTCTCAGTATCTCTCTACGTCTAAGGAACCAAATATGATTGCTTACAAGCTAGCCTATCTCTATAAGTAACACCAACCTCTTTATTAATCGTACGATCTTTCCTTTATTAACATGCATATATGTATCTCTTTTCATTTCATGCTTTTTATTAAATATAACGTTTATTTCTATCTGATGCCTTTGTTCTCTTTCTCTTGATATTAATAGTGTCTTTGTTCGTATTTGCCCAACAAAAACTAAACATGGCGGCCCGACCTTCTTCGTGCTACTGCGACATATTTCCCCCCTTCTTTCACAGTGATAATTACTGCTAATACTAGTTACCACTACAACCACCCTCACTACAAATGGCTGCTGCTGTTACCTACAGCCAACACCATTCAGTCGCTACTTTTTGAATGGAAAATTATCCACATTCTCATTTAACTGTATGCAACTTTCAAAGTTTACGAATTACTTCTTTTCACAACATTAATATCTACACCTGCTATGATATTAAGATTTCAAAATCTGTGTTTTGCTTGAAAATGAAACCGAACCTATGAAAAGTAAGCAGTGTCCTTGTATATAACAATTATAATTAACATGTAATAGTAACTAGAACTCTACCAAAGCCGTCGTGGATGAGACGAAGGAAGAGCTGCTATCATCTATCCTGCACCCTGTTTTTTTTTAATGGAAGTGTTATCATAAAGAAGGTTGTACGATTGTAATTGTTAAACTTACGTGATTTTTGTTCCTGGGTAGAGAGTGTTATTTTCTAATTGCTTGTGTGTAAAAAGTATGGAAACTGGCTATTATTCGCTTCAAACTTTGCTTTTTTTGACCAGGAGAGTGATATTCATATGTAATTGTTTTTCTTACTTTCATCATCATCATCATCATCATAAGCAGCAGCAGCAGCAGCAGCCGTTATAAGTCCACTGCTGGACAAAGGCCTTTCCCATCTCCTTCCATGACGACCTATCTTGTGCTAACCTCTGCCAAGTCTTACCGGCAAACCTTTCTATCTCAAACCATCTTGTGTCTGGTTTTTTCCTACTTCGTTTACTGTCACAAGGGCACCAATCGGTTAGTCTTTTCCCCCATCTATTGTCATCTCTTCTTGCTAGGTGGCCAGCCCATCTCCATTTTTGTTGCTTAATTAGTTAATATCCTTTGCTCTAGTCCTCTCTCTGATCCATGTTGATCTTTTTCTATCAGAGTTACCCCTAGCATTTCTCTTTCCATGGCTCTCTGTGCCATTCTGAGTTGGTGTTCAGCCCATTTCCATGTTTCGCAGCCATATGTCATGGCCGGTATTATGCAGCCTTTGTATAATACTAGCCATAATGTGAAAATTCGCCCGTTGTCCAATTAGAAATAATTAAATTTCAAATTATCACTGTCCTGGTCACAAAAGCAAAGTTTGAACGGCATAATTAACATTTTCTATACTTTTTAGACATAATCAATCAGAAAATAACACATATTACCCTGGAACAAAAATAAGTAGAAAAAAGTTGCGCTGTGTAATTGAATGAAACTTTTAGAGTTGCATAACACGTAATATAAACTGATGGCCATTAAACATTTACAGATGTTCAAAACGGAATTATCAGTGCAAAATTATGCAATCGGCGCTCATGTTATTCGTCTTTCAGGTCTTAATAAAGGCGATTCGACATTTAGTTTGGATACACTAATCACCACTGGCAGCTCGTTAACCCTGGCGTTGGCCCGGTACAGACGAAACTTTTCCGTTGTACTGTTTCCTGGGGTCGATCAACAGTTGGCTTCATTGATTCCAGCAGCCGCTGAGCCGGCGGTTGGCAAGAGTGGAGATGAGATGTTAACAAATCCTGGCTCAGATTCATGAGTTGATCCGATGTCGGGAAAGTGTGTATCCCGTTGGTAGTTGAATGAAATATCGGTAATTGTTAGGGCCGACGCCAAAGCATCTGGCATCAGACAGTGTGAAGCCAGTGCCGGATTAACTAAGTTGCAAAAGTAGCATATGCTACGGGCCCCGTAATTTCAGGGGCCCCGCGCTAAATGCTTGGAAGCTATCAATTCCGATTTAGTGATTCTGCACTTGCTCTATTACTATAGTATTATATTGCCCTCAACTTTTATGAACGAATGGATGTTTAAGGTTAGCATATACTACGGGCCCCGTGATTTCAAGAGCCCCGCGATAAATACTTACAAACTATAAATTCCCATTAAGTGATTCTGCACTTGCTCTATTACTGTGTTTAAGATTAGCGATTTTAGCCAATTATCATTTTTAATTAGGGTTATTATTTTAACACAGAATTAATCAGAGTGTGGTATCTATGTGATACATCTACGATGCATAGATACGAAGTTATTTGAAACTGAATTCATAGCCACAGCAGGAGTATCTAAACGAAAACAAAGTAATACAAGACTAGCTGCTCCAGGGTGAAACTTCACTCTTACTTCTATTCCGACTATTCCGATATATATTTATTTATTAGAATGAAATTAGCTTATGCGTATATGTATGATACATTTTCGTTATTATTTAAGACTTGTCAATTAAGCACAGTCAGTAAGACACAGGACTATCGGTCTATTGGTGCGGCCTGTACGCATGATAGCGTACGCCAGCCAGCCAGACGTAATAACTGAAGAAACCTATATTGACAGGTTTGGTTGACAGTTTCTAACAAGGTCGTGAGTTCAAATCACGGTAGGGAGTGGGTATTTTACTTGTCGCTTTACACCACCATATTTGGTGGGGATTGATCGTGAGTTCAAATCACGGTAGGGAGTGGGTATTTTACGGGATTGTCTGGTTCTTCTATCTTACTCTTAGTCTTACTCCTACGAACAAATCATTAAGGACTGTTGAAACAAATTCTTCTCAACCCGATCGGATTCCCCCCGATTTGTTTGTGATTATATGAACTAAATTGTTGTTCCACCAGAAACCAACCAGACTTTGTTGTTATTTTCCTGAATGTTCTGTGCCGCTTGTTTTTGCTTCTGTAGTCTTCTTCGTGTGTGTACCACACACACACTTCGATTTTTCCTACGTAAATACTTATTCCCATCTAGTGTGGGATTTTTTTTAACCTTTGCACTCGATACCACGATTGACGTGTGTCAAAGGCGATAACGCCGTGACAGTATGCAATATTGGGTATATTTGAGAAACGTATTACTCCCCGTCATTAAATCTGAAAGTTTTGAAATTTATGCTAATTTTTTCTGTTCCATTGGTTCTGATGAAATGTTTGAAGACAAGAAAACAAGTCTGTTTTATTCATTTTTATTTGATGCAGTATTATAAATCATTATTTTTGATTTTATGACTACATTTTACCTACATCCTAATTTACCTCTGTCAACGAAGTTGAAAAGAGGTATATGTATTTGGTCGCGTCTGTTTGTTGGTTTATGTAGCGATAGACTTACTCAGAGCAAAAAGACTACACGTGGTTAGCTGTTTATTTTGTGGAAGGTCCAGGTATCAAAAGCCGTACGAACGAGCCGTCGACAGATATAAAGGAAGTAGAGCGTCAGTGACCCGTATGTGGTGAGCTTTTGGCTACAAAAGGGCAGGCGGCGACGATTCGTCAGTCAGTTCTAGGCTTGCTTACCGAAGCTACGTTGAGGGTGGCGACTGAGAATTACATTCCTGGTGACTTGGAAACTACAGTTTATTTCTTTGTTTATTGGTTCGCATTTTTCCTGTCCGAAAGATATCTCCAAAGGTTTTAAATGAATTTCATTCAGATTTTTTGTAAAGGTGGACAATAGACAAAGGAAGAACTGGTTAGATTCTGGAGCGGATTCATGAACAATAACCTTGCTGTAGTTATATGTCCAAAACACATACTATCGCTATTTCGTTCTGTCCGCAAGATATCTCTAAAGTTCTAAATGAATTTCATTCAGATTTTCTGGAAGGGTGGAAGTGGAGATAGACTTACCCAGAGCAAAAAGACTACGCGTGGTGTGCTGTTTGTTTTGTGTATATCGCAAAGAAAGAACTGATTAAATGTTTGATCAGATCCATGCACAATTACATCCCCTAAATCGTAGTTTTATGTCCGAAACACATAATATCACCAATTTCTTTTTCCTGTCTACAAGATATCTCCAAAAGTTCTCAATGAATTTCATTCAGATATTTTAGCGGCGTTGACAGAGGTATTCCTCCTGAGTGATTTCTAGTTTGTGAGTTGCTTTGTATCGCTACTTTTGCTCAGACTTTTTGCTCAGCAGTGAGCAAACAGAGTCGATCGGAAATAAAGAATAGCCCATATCCCCTAAGGGGGCACGGTTAAATCCCGCCTGCTCTACCAATTGAGCTACTAAGACTCAACCAAAAGGCAGAAGACCAAATAACACCCTCCTTCACTCCGATTGGCGGCCATGTTTGTTTACATTTTGGTAGTTTCAGTTTTTTAATATATTTCTTATTTATTTTTTATTAGATGAAATATTATAAATCATTATTTTAAATTGTTATGACTACTTTTTACCTTCATCTTAATTTGTTATCACTATTGAAGATTACTCAGTCTGAGCAAAAAGTTGCGATAAAAAGCAGCTAATAAATTAAGATGAAGGTAAAAAGTAGTCATAACATTAAAAATAATGATGAAAAAATCATGTTTTATTCAAAGTTTTATGTCTACGTTTTACCTTCATCTTAAATTTTATGAGTTGCTGTTTATCACAACTTTTTCCCAGACCGAAAGTTGTGATGAAAAGCAACTAATAACAATTAAGATGGAGGTAAAAAGTAGCCATAAAAACTTAAATAATAATGATTTATAATACTTCATCTAACAAAAGCAAAAAAGTACGGAGAAATGTCTTGTCTTGTTATTTTATCCAAAGGAAAAGAATAAAATTTGTTTTGAAGCTGTCAAAGGTCATAGGCTAGTGGCAAACTATTTTTGTACACGTAAACTACTCAATAGCGTATGGTGAAGTGAGTGACGCCACTTCGGGTGCTTGTCGCCTCTGTGTCTATTTCACATATTGCAAACCGAAAAAAACAAAACTAGCCGAGACAGAGAAATTTGTGATATGGGAAGCCCGGACAGTAAGGCTGATGCCGTAACCAGCGTAAGGGAACTACCTTACTTTTATTGTTAAACGACTGACGTCCATGTTCAACTTGTTTCTTTTATATTTCACACTAGTTAATCCCCGTGAAAGTAGATCGTTCCCATGAAAGACTTTCGTAAGCCGAAATGGCGTAAAACGAAGAATCAGTTACCATTAATTTATATCGGAAAATCTTTTGAGCGTTCCGAGACCCATAAAATGGTGAAGATGGTATGTCAGGACGAATCATCGGAGGCTGTGGTGATGCGAGGTACAGGAGACTGGGGCGTACAAAAGAGAGGAAGAGGGTGTGCGCTGCCTCTATAATGGCTGGCTGCAAAACAAAAGCTGAACGCTATTTTCGCTTTTCACCTTTTTTAGAAGAAGTGGCGTAAAGCGAACTTTCGTAAAGCGGGGACTGTCTGTGTTTGAAATTTATTAGATGATTTGTTTTTTAAGAAAAGAAACGAATAAACACTTGTTACAGTGGGAGAGTCCATTGTTTCAAAGGGTGGATAAGAGATATTTTTATCAGCAAAATTGTTACCTTCAAATGGAAGAGAATCAAGAAAATCACACTGTTCATGATATAAGTACCCGTGAAAGAATTCACGGATATATTTGAATTTCTATGAAACTATTTTCTAAGAAAAAATAATAGTAAATTTGGTTCAGTTGAAGAGTCCATAGTTTCAAATGGTGGGAAGGAGGTACTTTTATCAACAGAATTGTTACCCCTGAGTGAGAGTCAAGTGTTACGGACAGCAAACCAAGAAAATCACTCATGAATTGGTATCAGACCATCTATACTTGGAGATCCAATGAGAATCGAACCAAATAACAACGACCGGCAATATTAGCTTGCTGATCATTGCTATACGACGTCTGTCCTGATCTGTTTTGTTTGTTTTTGTTTTTTTCATATGATCTACTCATTAATCCCAGTTGAAAAACAATCACGGATATATTTGGATTGGGATGTTTTTTATAGAAAAAAAACCATTTGAAACAATTGGTAGAAAGTATTTCTTTTTAGCAAAACATTACCCCCCTCCTCCAGCCAGTGGAAGGGTCCAGTGTTACGATCCACAAACCAAGAAAATCACACTGTTTATTATTAGGTTAGATACTAGTGAATACCCCTGAAAGAATTCACGGATCCGAAAGTAGATCGTTCCTATGAAAGAAAGCGAAGACGCAGTTATCATTAATTAATATGGAAAAAATGTTGAGCTTCCCCATACCTCCAAAAATGGTGAGGATGGTATGTCAGGCTTAACCATCGGTGGTTGTTGTGATGGGAGGTACAAGAGATTGAGGTGTAGAAGAGAGACTTGTATTTGAATTTTATTGGATGATTTTATAAAGAAATAGTTTCAAATAGTTCTTCGGACGATTGCACTCCATTTTGTTTGTGTTGTTTACATGACGTTTCGGCCGATCCATTCTTTGGTCTTCCTTTGGTGTAATATCCGAATGTGATGTGATAAACAGAAGTTTTTAATTACAAAGGGGGTAACGGTTATAACGTAGGATTCGTCCGAATAACTATTTGAATGTTAATGACCCTTCTCAAAACTATAGAACAACACAAACAACAAGAAGGAGTTCAATCGTCCGAAGAACTATTGGAATGTTAATTACCCTTCTCAAAACTATACAGAATATCTAATAAAAACTTGTTATAATTGTTTCAAATGGTGAATAGGAGATATCTTTATCAGCAAAATGGTTACCTTCAAATGGAAGAGCCCATGGTTACGGACAGTGAACCAAGAAATCACACGCTTCGTTATATAAGTAGATTTGAATGTTTTCACGCATTCCTAGTTGGGAATAGAATCAACTGATACAAAATGATGGTGATGACAGAAGTTATTTTGAGTCTAACTCCGCCGTTGTGCTTTTAAATGAATCAAATAAACAGTCACAATTCATTTTCTAGAAACATTTATTTAAAAAGATTCCTCCATAAAACTCATTAAGGAAAGAACAGGTCCGGTTAGTCACTCAATAGAAACCGTCACGAGACCAACGTGTTTTAACAGCATACCGTGTTGGGGGTGACCAATTCAAAAAATTGCAGAAAGGGGTGATCAATGTATAGATCACTTCTCTCACCTTTTGTTGGGTGGTGATCACTAAAAATGTCTGAATTTTCAGAAAAAAAAAACAAACGTGAATGCTGCCGGACACAAACTAAGGGACCAATTTAGCATAAACTTACATTGTAACTTTAAATAAAAAACCCTATTTTTGGGAGGGACAACGTTTTTTTCGAGACATAATAAGGAGTAGATGTTTAAATGTTCAGCTCTCCAGCTCGATTGGTGTAGCCTGTATGCGTGATACATAGATAGCCAAACAGACAGACAAACAGACAGACTCGCTTAAAAACTGAAGAAACCTATGTTGACAATTTTGGTGACAGTTTTGGTTGACGTTTTCTAATTCAATTCATGAAAGAAATACAAGTATTTTGAAGGCAATTGCTATGATAATGTTATGTATAGATAAATACACGTATAACACATTACTCGTTAACTGGAAGTGAATGAAATATAAGATGTAACATTGACCCTATTTAATTCCTACTAGAATAATTAAGCTAATGTAAATATTTCTCAGAGGAATTCTAGAAATAAACTGTAAGCAATCTTTGGTTTGACGTACATAAACCTATGGTGATGTTTAACCAGAATCGAATGGCTCCAAAAGTCATATAGTCCAGTAGAATTAGTCAGAATTTATACATGGACCTTGAACATATTTGCATAAAGATGAAAATCGGTTTATAGTTAGAGGAACCGGTATAATAAAATATATCAAAAGTCCTCCAAAATCCTAGAATAGTTTTTTGAGAAAAACGACCAAACGTGATTAGCTTAACAGTGGTTATGATAGGGGATCGTGTTCAGTATGTAGCAAAGATATGCGTGTCTAAGACAAGATACGCACCCTATATACGGGACCGTAACAGGAGATTTGGGGGCCCGGGGTTTAGGCCCCTTGAGTATCCCCCTTCCAACATTTAATGCAGTGAATCCCAACCTTCAGGAGCCCGGACTCATGACGGTTTTATAAAGTATAGTAGAAATTGCAGTAGGCGAACTACTCTTCTAAAAGCTCTTTTTGGATGGCCTCTATTTCAAATGACTCTCCGCCTCTCCAAAGCTACGCCCTGTCTATATAAATCAAGATTTCCTGTTTATATACTAGTTTTGATTGGAAAATACATTCCTGATATTAAGTTTTGAAATCTTTGGGAATTTTCCCAAAATTAAATCTCCAGCAGTGGACTTGAAATGTCTGCTGCTGATAACGATGGAAACCACTGCTTTTTGTGCTACCATTATGAATAATCCCTCTGCACGACTGACACAACATTAAATAAGAAGCAGGGGGAATATCCGCAGTTGGCTTGCTTGCGAAACTATTTGGCGCCAGACCAATAACTTCATGAAGACGAGGCATTTACTATAGAGTCCAGGGGAAACACTGGACGCCCCTTTTGTCTTTTTCCTCTGAGGCATTGGCTTCAGCTTCTCAGGTGCTGAGTCGGCTGGAATTGAATTGATGCTGGGAAGCACTGGAAACCAATTTGCTTTCAGGAGATTTCACTCTTATAGCAATACGGTTGTTTTGGTATTGCGTCGATATTGGCATTATCCGAAAATGCCTCTGGTTATTATATGAAGACTATTTTCCTTCCAGGCTTTCTTCTGTAAAATATACTGTCATCTAAGTTGTAATTAATACGATTATAAAATATCGCACACACACACATACACAAGCACTCGCGCACACACATTATGTTAATGTTACATGAATAAGTGAACGTTCACATGATTACACACATATTTGTATACATTCCTATATAAGCATATTCGCACATTCACATATACATAGTTACACACTGCACA
>VCCN01002061.1:996423-1010950 GCA_006491835.1 Architeuthis dux
AATGTTCCTAAAGACTTCTGTCTAGGAATAGTAATCCTACTCGAGAAAAAAGGAGATAACCACGACCTTGGCAACTACCGCTCTATTACATTGTTACCTAACATATATAAACTATTCATAAAAATACACACAAACAGATTAACAGGCACTCTAGATCAAAATCAACCACGTGAACAGGCAGATTTCAGCAGCGGATACTCGACAATAGATCACCTACATGCAATAAACCAACTAACTGAAACGTCCTTAGAATACAACAAACCACTGTTTGACCTTTGTAGATTATGAGAAAGCATTTGACTCGGTAGAACACACGGCAGTCTTCAACTCAATGCGAGAACAGAGCGTTAACGAGAATTACATACAAACTATCCAAAAATATACGAGAATGGCACAGCAATAATTAGAATACATAAAGATACAAACAAGATAAAGATAGTAAAGTCAAGGGGATACAATATCACCTAAACTATTTACAGCGATCCTTGAAAGCATCTTTCTAAAAACTGACTGAGGGGAATGGGAATAAACATAGATGGAGAACACTTAAGCCAAGATTCGCCGATGTCATTTCCATGACATCGGAAGCATCCGAATAACTACAAAACATGTTAACTGATCTAAACAGGGGAAAGGGGCAAAAAATAGACTTAAAGATGAACAGAGCAAAGACAAAAATAATGTTCAACGATAGATTATCCAAAATGGTCATGAAGATAGAATATGTTGATGAATACATCTACCTAGGGCAGGTAATAAAACTAGAGAAAGCATGACTGTGAAATAAAACGACGCATAACGATAGGTTGGAAAGCATTTGGTATGAACAGAGACATACTGAAGAGCACCCTGCCAATATGCTTAAAGCGTAAAGTATAAACCGGCTGCATAATACCAGCCATGACATATGGATGCGAACCATGGAAATTAACAAAACGAGCTGAATATCAACGTAGAATAGCACAGAGATCAATGGAACGAGCAATGCTAGGGATTACTCTAAGAGATAGAAAAAGATAAACATGGATCAGAGAGAAGATCAGAGTGAAAGCTATTATACAAATAATTAAGCGGCATGAATGGAGATGGGCTGGTCACTTAGCAAGAATAAATGACAATAGATGAGGGGAAAGACAGATCGGTGTCCACGGGACAGTAAACGCAGTGGGAAAAGACCAGACACAAGATGGAGGGACAAGATAGAAAAGTTTGCCTGTAAGACGTGCCAGAGGTTAGCACAAGATAGGACGTCATGGAAGGTGATGGGAAAGGCCTTTGTCCAGCAGTGGACTTATAATGGCTGATGATGATATATCAGAACATTACCATTAGCCACAACCTTTTTGACATGGACAGACTGAGATAAACATAAATGCACAAACACGAAAAGGCCAATACAAACAATCAGGTCTGGTTAGTCACTTAATAGAAACTGTCACGTGACCAACGTCTTTTGGCAGCATGTCGTGTTGGGGGTGATCAATTAAAACATTGGAAAAAAGGGTGATCAATGTATAAGTTATTTTTCTCGCCTTTTGTTGGGTGGTGATCACTAAAGAATTCAGATTTTGTGTTTAAATCGTGAACGCTGCCAGACACAAACTACGGGACCAATTTACCATGAACTTACATTCCAAATTGAATCCCCCACTATAAGCCTATATGGGGAGAGTTTTTTATAGACATAATAATGAGTAAATGTTTAAATTGTCAGCCCTATAGCTCTATTGCTGCGGCCTGTATGTGCGGTACATACATGGATAGCCAGCCAGCAATCCACACTAATTGCAAACTGAATAAACCTATGTTGACAGTTTTGGTTGACAGTTTTGTTTGATAGTTTCTAAAAGAAATGTTGTATAAACCTTCAAATGCAAAATAATGAACGTATGGTTCATTATGAATTGATAAGATAAGTACAGTGAGTGTAAAAAGTATCCGATACATTTCAAAAAGTTCATTTGAACATACGTATACACCTTCAAAATCGACAGAATTTGGTCCAAAGTTTTCTGATCTCATACATAACTTTTCAATGTTCAATCTTGTTTCAATCTGTTCTTGATGTTTGTATTTCTTAATCCTTTGGTCCAAACTCTGTCAATCTGGAAGCCGTATAAGGATGTTAAAATTAATCTTTTGAAAATAGGGCAGTGCCCGTTCCAAAGGTGCATGTTTGGAAGGGGCCAGACATCATGGAGGGTGGAGCAGCCTGCCATAATTGCCATGTAAAATAATTTTCATACGAAACTGCGGCTAAAAAGCATCCGATACATTTCAAAAGGTTTATTTGGACATCCTTATACACACTCAAAATCGACAGAATTTGATCCAAAGATTTCTGATCTTATACATAACTTTTTAATGCTCAATCTTGTTTCAATATGTTCTTGATGTTTGTATTTTTTAATCTTTGGTCCAAACTCTGTCAATTTTGAAGCCGTATAAATATGTTAAAATGAATTTTGCGAAACTAGGGCAGTGCCCGTTCCAAAGGTGCATGTTTGGAATTGGCCAGACGTTATGGTGTGTGGAGCAGCCTGCCATAATTGTCATGTAAAATAATTTTCATACGAAACTGCGGCTTCGAAGTATTTCGGTCACGGTGTTGCCAATTTAGATATTGTATATATACATTTAGATAATTCTAAAAAGCGGAAGTCAAGGGAGTTAATTTATAGAAACTATGAAGAAAGATATATTCATTTAAAAATTTTTTTATTCGATTTCTCTAGAACTGCTGATCCCAAAAACTTGAAACGCGACTTGTCTGCAGAATAATATATCTCGCGAATGTCAACTTCGTACAATGGGTAGTTGTCGAGTAATTGCGACTTTAATGACTCCTATTGATATTCCTCATTCTTTTTAGAAACAGTCAACCAAAACTGTCAACATAGGTTTCTTCAGTTTTTAAGTTGGTCTGACTATCCCATAGTCTGTGTCCAGCAGCATTCACGCTTGTTCTTTGAAAGACTCGGACTTTTTTAGTGATCAATACCCAACAGAAGGTGATAGAAGTAACTTATCTATTGATAACCCCTTTTTCCTATTTTTCTAATTGATCACCCCCAATACGACCTGCTGCCGAAAAACGTTGGTCACCTGACGGTTTCTATTGAGTGACTAACCAGACCTGTTTCTGGGATTTTTTTTATCGTTTTGTATTGGCCTTTTTGTGCTTGGACGTTAGTGACCCCATGACATTTAGAGCCCAACACCTTTCCATGCCCTCAAAGATTTATGTATTCTTGAACACGAACGGAATATTTACTTCAAACATATTGCAGCCAGTAAACATTCTTTCAAACGGGCTGCATAAATGTCAATAAAATTTATATTATTTGCTCTATATATTTCGTGTAACGTTTAGAATAATCTTAACTTATTCTGCGAAAAACGAACATTTGTTTGATATTCCTGGGGACCAATGTACTAACCTTTCCTATATTGTGTCACTGTTATGCAGATAACATGTATGTTAGAAATAGTCAACCAAAACTGTCAACATAGTAAAATAGGTTTCTTCAGTTTTTAAGTGATTCTGGTTGACTGACTGGCGTACGAGCTGAACATTTAAACATTGACTCATTATGTCTAGAAAAAACTTTTTTTGTTGTTTTTTGGAAAATTCCCTCACAAAATAAGTTTTATGTGGGTTCAATTTACAATGTAATGTTATGCTAAATTGGTAGTTTAGTTTGTGTTAACGCTTCTTTTTTTTTGTTGAAAATTCGGACTTTTTAGTGATCCTACAAAAAGCGAGAGAAGTAACTTATTTATTGATCACCATTCTTTCCGATTTTTATTGATCACCCCCAACACAGCATGCTGCCAAAAGACATTATTCCATTGAGTGACTAACCAGACCTGTTTTAATATGAATTAAATCTGCATAATGAAATTATCAACTATCCCCAAATAACTTCAATATTTTTAAATATTAATTATTTATTAAACTGATTTTTTTTAAGTGAATGTATTCGATTTATAGTGAGTGTCTGTTTATTTGCTAGCTAAAATTGCTGCCCCTAAACGAACGCCTAGACCTTGTACCTGGTCTAGTCTGTTGGTGCGGCCTGTACGCGCGATACATACATAAATAAGTACATCCCTACCACTTTTTAATAGAAAGTTAATTGTCTTCTAAACCAAACATAGCAGGATTTTATTATTTCTAGTGGAACAATACACAATCAAAACGGATATTACCAGATATTATTTAGGACCAAACTCTCCAGCATTGAAACTCTGTTGCCAAAACATCTTTTCATAGTGTTGTACTCATCTTTGGACGGCAACATATTCATATTTTTGGCAACAGTTTCAATGCTGGAAAACACCGTGTCCGATTTTGGAATCTGGCAACCGTGTCCATTCCGTGATAGGCCTTACTCGGTCACGCTGGCAAGGGGGGGGGGATACATGTCTTTCCAAAACAGTTTGGTCATAAA
Organism: Architeuthis dux; assembly: GCA_006491835.1. NCBI lineage: Eukaryota > Metazoa > Mollusca > Cephalopoda > Oegopsida > Architeuthidae > Architeuthis > Architeuthis dux. The sequence goes on from VCCN01002061.1 coordinate 1,000,878, forward strand.
TAATACCTGATAATATCTGTGTAATGTTCCAATAGAAATAATAAAATCCTGCTATATTTGGTTTAGAAGAAAATTAACATTTATATTTTATGGGTGTATTAATTGATGGGCGACATTCCTGAATATAAACCCTTATTTATTTGCTTTGAATAAAAGTTATTACAACATCAACAGAGTTTTCATGTATTCATTGTGTTTTAAGGTCAGATTCTAAGTTTGATACGTAGGCCAATATTGCCCTTCTGAGTATGAATACATGGTACATGTGCTTAAATAGAAGCAAGGCTCTCTTGTATAGTTTTCAGTGTATCATGTCTTTTCTATGTCCAAGCCCCATCCTTATATTCATGATTCATCTAATACTTACTCTAGCATTAAATGTCAACTGGAAACTCACGCTCATTGCATCCCGAATTTAAATTGTACAACAACTGTCCCATAATAGTTGCTAAATTCAGTGTTTGAAATACATATTCAAATGTAACAACTATTATGGGACAGAGTAATATGGTTCTAGATAAAGGCGCTATACTTGAATTGAATATTAGTATCATGATGGATTGTGCATTTCCTTGTGACATTCAGGTAAATCTTCGGAGAAACAGCCGGAGACATCCAACAAAAAACTGTAGTTGTCAATCCTCTTCCGGGCCGAAAATGATTATTTTTTCCTCCGCGTCCTGACTATCCGCAGTCTAACATTTTTATTAGAAACCGTGAACCAAAACTGTCAACTTTAACATAGGTTTCGTCAGTTTTTAAGTTGGTCTGGCTGGCTGGCTATCTATGTATGTATCACTTACAGACCACAACAATGCAGCTGTCTAGGAAAACCCTTTTTTAACACCCCACCCAAACCCCAAAAGTTTCTTAGTGGGGGTGTTCAATTTACAATATAAGTTCATGCTAAATTAGTCCTTAGTTTGTGTTTGAAACAGTATGTCTCTCTAAATACAAGTGGGAAAATGAATAAATTAAACAGAATGAAAACAATCATAATAAGAACTAGCATTCCAAGGGAAATTATGAATCACCGCCACCCATATATGTCGTGTTGGGGATGATCAATTAAAAAGATGGAAAAAGGGGTGATCAATGAATAAGTTACTTCTCTCACCTTTTCTTGGGCTGTGATTACTAAAGAAGGTCTGAATTTTCAAAAGACAAGTGGTCACAAACTAGTGAAAAATTTAACATAAACTTACATTGCATATCGAACCCCCTTCTAAAAACCTATTTACGGGGAGGGAATTTCCCAAAAACAACACACATTTTCCCTACTCATTAAGGGGAGTGTGTGTGCAAAATTTCAAGTTTCTACTATGAACGGCTAGGGCTGAGCAAAGTCAGGATACATATAAATGTCAGAACACATGAATAACCTAAACCCAGCAATAAACCAGTACTGTGGGTATCGGTGATTAAAGATTCCCTGATGTAAAGTCATATTTTTCAAGAATACCTGACAGTAAAGTTCAGTTGGCCCGCGGCCCCAGGCACCCCAGGCCGGTACTGTCAGTGATGAAGAGACCCACTATCTTTTCACACATCGGTCAAAAACTCACATTCAGAACGTATGCTCGACTTGCCTGCATACATGACGACAGAGGTTCACAGCGTGAGCTTAACGTGATTGTGAGGTGTAGTCAATTACTGTGAGAGAAGTGGCATATTCGACAGCTTTGAACGGCATTTGATTGATGGCCGTTAATCCTAATTGGGAACTCGCTGCGATAAGAATCCTTAAGTGTCTTATCTCGTGACCTAAACTTTCAATTTTGCCCATCTTCTTTCTACTATTGTCTTCAGAAACATCGCAAATGAATAATTATAGCCACGTAAACCAGTAAGCATTGCAACTAACAACATACTACACTCGAAAGCTTTTACGAATACCTCCTTCCCGTTTTTAGATGCGCTAGGATCTCTAGCATTGATTGCCTTCACTGACTGACATACCTAAAGGTTAGTTTCGTCCCTTCCCCAGTGTCGCCAATGTAAATGTTGCCGAGTTACGTCCCTTTCTCAGTGTTGTCAGTTTAGCTGTTGCCAAATTACGTCTCTTCCTCAGTGACGCCAATTTAGATGTTGCTGAGTTACGTCCTTCCTTAGAGTCGCCCATTTAGCTGTTGCCAAATTACGTCCCTTGCTCAGTGTTGCCAATTTAGATGTTGCCAAATTACGTCCCTTGCTCACTGTTGCCAATTTAGAGGTGTGCCGAATTACGACCCTTGCTCAGTGTTGTCAATTTAGAGGTGTGCCGAATTACGTCCCTTGCTCAGTTTTACCAATTTAGATGTTACCAAATTACGTCCCTTGCTCAGTGTTGTCAGTTTAGACGTTGCCGAGTTTCGTCCCTTGCTCAGTGTTGCCAATTTAGATGTTTTTGGTTGTGTGTAGATATCAGAAATTACTATTTAGATGATTCTTTTTAATAAAATAAGTAATATTGTGAGAAAATAAATGTTGAACAAGCCAGGCTACTGCAGGGTCAAACTCCACTCCTATTTCTATTCCATATTTTGAATTGTATATATAATAAATAAATTCGTAGATACGTAAGACTTGTCATTTTGGCTCAGTTGGTAAGAGAGTAATATTAATGTTATAAATGTATTTATTTATTAGAATGAAATAAGCCCTTACGTATTTCTAATATGAATTTTCGTAGTTATGTAAGACTTATCAATTTAGCTCAGTCGGTAAGAGAGCCGCCTACCAATCAGTTGGTCGCCATTTCAAATCTAGGTAGGGGGAAGTAACTTTTACATATCGGTTTGGTTTAACGTGATGGCACAAACAGTAAAGAGTTTAGTCCCCTAAATCTGGTGAGGATTGTCAACTACAGACATTGTTTAAATGTTCAGCCCTCTAACTCCATTGGTGCGGTCTGTACGCGCGACACACACATACATATATGATCTCTGCCACTCGATACGAGTATGGCGACTCTTGGGAGAGCACACTGTGATGTGCCCTCCATGGAGTCCGGCCCTAGCTTGGCAAGATGTTCTGTTAATCGGCGGCAGAGCATAGGCTAATGTAGCAGAACTGTTTAGTGGGAAAGGGAATGTACGAGATAAAGCATGTGTTGCATGTTAGTATAAGAAACAAGTGTCTCAGAAAAACTTTAAATAGGTCACCAGGGGATTGGGGTATTGGCTCAACTGAGGAAAGGGGAAGTCTTTGGGATTTGGGAGGGAAATCAGTTAGCAGAGCGAAGCCGGACAAGGCAGACCTGGAATGTCTAGGACCAGGCGTTGGGACTACTACGATTAGTAGGAGTTGACCACGGCACGATGAAGGCTTTGAGTCTTCACATTTTATCGGGCAGTTTCTAAAAACTGCAAATAAATCGAATTACTAAAGACACCTATATTTTACATTGCCTCTTTATCTTTCGAGATGGCCCACCTTCCCATTTTCAACTGTGACCCGAAGAACCAACGACTGCAGTCTCGTCAAGTGCCGGAGTTCCCACAACGGTATCTTTGCGATGCACCACACGGATGCATCATGGTACACTAAGACGACCGCATAACAATCCTGTCACCAATCTGCGTAACGACGAGGCTCGACGTCGCTTAACTTCGGTGATCTTACGAGAACCGGTATATCTAACGCGATTTGGCCATACATACATAGCCAACCAGACTAGTTTGAAAACTGAAGAAACCTATTTCAAATTTATATGACAGATTTGTTCAACGGTTTCTAAAAAACGGACATTATGTGAGAAAAATGCTGATAGGGAAATTTGTTGCATCAATAACTATTTCAAAAAATGTCGTTAATGATTTTTTACAATGTTCACTTTGTGAAATGTGCCAATCGGTTTTGTAATATATTAATGGTGACGAATATCTCTCCTCGCATTTTCCAACTTTTAATGATGATACCTTATAATTAAACTGGCTTTTAATTTAATACTGACACTTTTATGATCTTTCTACTACGCATTAAATCTTTTAATTCTTTAAAAAAGATTCTTGAGCAGACGATAGCCAACTTCCATGTTGTATGTATCAAACACAGGCATTTTGGAAGAGCCTAGAATAAAGAGAAATCTGATACCAAATGTGTAAGGCTTGTTTTCACAGACTCTGTCAGAAGTAGATACAGTTGCAGGTACGATAGTTGAATAAAATAAATTCTGGACTATCTTTATTAGAAACCATCAACCAAAACTGTCACCAAAACTGTCAACATGAGTTTCTTCAGTTTTAAGTTGGTCTGGATGTACCACGTGTACATGCCGCACCAATGGCGCTAGAGGGCTGAAAACTGAAATATTCACTCATTATTATGTCTAGAAAAAACGTTGTTTTTCAACCTCCCCACCATTAGGGTTTTAGTGGGGGTTCAATTTGTAATGTAAGTTTATGCTAAATGGATCCCTTAGTTTGTGTCCGGCAGCATTCTCGCTTTTTTTTTTTTAGTGATCACCCATTCTTGTGACCCACTTGAACCTTATTGACTACTTCAGATACCAACTGAATTGAAGACCACTTAAAATTCCAGCGTTATCTGAACCCGCCCATTCTCTGCATTCTGACACATCAAACTGCACCACGCGACTTTTGTACATGGGTAGCGGCTGTTGTTTTCTGATTGCTTATTTGTAAACACTAAAGAAAATGTCAATTATTCCCTTCAAACTTTTGTGGCCAGGATAGTGGTATGCATATGTAATTGTTTTTTTGTTTATGGGATTAAAAATGTGCAAATCTACCCGTTGTCCAAATGGAAACAAGTAGATTTCGAATTATCACTGTCCTGGTCACAAAGATTTCAAAGGAATAATTGACATTTTCTATACTTTTTACACATAAACTTATTTCGGTAAAGATCTACATCCGTTAACCAAGTCGTAAAAACATAGAACCTTTTGCGCTTTTAACTCTCTAGACCATAACAACCTTCCTCGAATTGTTAGTTTTTAGAAAAAAAATGTGTTTCAAATTTTACGGGTTCTATTTACAATGTAAATGTTATGGTAAACTCGACCGTTACTTCCCGTCAGTCGTAAGTGGCGTTTCGAAGTATTCAGTTACTTTCCTTATATTCTTCGTAAACTTACGTAACCATTGCCGAACAATCTTTGCAATAGTGCACTGTGGGAACGGCCATTTTGAATGGCTAAATGTGGCAAGATCTGTCAAAAAGGTTTTTCTAAAAACTAATAAAATCCAGGAAGGTTGTCAGTGTCTAAAGAATTAAAAGCACACAGAATTACTGGCGAAAATAATGTTTTTTCTATGTTTTTTCGACTTTGTTAACGGATGTAGAACGTTACCCTTATTTCTTACGTTGGACTTTCTAAATTATTTTGTTTCATTCTTTGTAATACATTTCAAATTTCCCAAAAGGACATGTTTCAAAGGACATGTAATCCACACATATGGTAATTAGCAATGTGCGTTTGTACTCTGTCACGCTAAGAGACACAACTGACCTAATAAAATAGAATTTCATGTTATGATGACGTAGTAAAAATGCTGAATTTAAAGAATAATACAAATCATAAAAAGTAATAAAAACAAAAACAATAAATAATAAAAATTCGTTTCTGGTCAACAGAACGCTATTCTCCAAACTCACTACAATGCAAATCTCTATTATCTACGTATGTAAAATGCAATGTGTATACTTATATTTAATGGGTCTGGTTCATCTTAACGAAAATCAGCTTGCCGAAAGTCGGTCTTACCGAACGTTGATTGATCACTTTTTTCAGAGTGTACTATTTACCCTAGTTAACTTTAGCCGCGTAGTATTGTTGTTCATTGACAGCATACATTATTTTAACGTATTTTGGCGGACATTTATCAAATCTTTAAGATCGAGTGGCAGCAGGGGTGAAAAAAAGAATTACTGAAAGCACAAACCATTACTTTTTTTATTTTTAAAACCTCGTTCGCAAAAGCAGTTAACTGGCATCTATAGTAAATAGTACACTCTGAAAAAAGTGAACAATCAACGTTCGGCAAGCTGATTTTCAGTAAGATGAATGCCACCCGTCATTTTTGACGTCACGGGTAAACTAGTATCTTTATGCGAAACAATCCACAATTGGGATGTAGTTACTGTGGGGAAAACTTGACTGGAAAAAGTAATCTAAAAATGAGAGATTGTTTGCAGATCAAAGGTTTTGTCATTCAAAATCAAAGATTCGGTCATTATTATAAAAGATTTCCAAACGTAAATTTAATTGATGATTGATATGACAGTTGTTGTTTTTTAAATGTTGGCTCCCCTTGCCAGATGATAATCATGATTAATAATAGGTCTGGTTAGTCACGCACGAGAAAGCGTCATGTGACTATTGTCTTTTGGCAGCATGCCAGCATGTTGATCGAGTGATCAATTCAAAAATTGGACAAAAATGAATAAGTTACTTTATTAATTAAACATTGAAAAAAAACAAACGAATAAGTTTCTTCTCTCGCCTTTTGTTGGGCAGTGATCCCTAAAAATGTCCGACATTTTAAAAATCGAGCGTGAACGCTGCCGGATACAAACTAAGTGATCAATTCAGCATAAACTTATATTGCAAATTTAACTTCCCACTAAAAGACCTATTTAGGGGTGAAATTAAAAAAAAAAACAGTGTTTTTCTAGACATAATAAGGAAAAAATGTTGATATTGTCAGCTCTCTAACTACATTGGTGCGGTCTGTACGCGCGACACATACATAGTTAGCCAGCAAGCCAACATCACTTAAAAACTGAAGAAATCTATATTGGCAGTTTTGGTGACAGTCTTGGTTGACGGCTTCTAATTCCTTTCTTTTGAGATAGAAAAGGTATAAGGGGACATTTGCGTCGAATCTCTAAGTTGTCTGCTCTCAGCACTTCACTTTCCACTGGAGAGGGCGTTACGTTTAAAACGAATTCCATTTATTTTAATGCCCTTGGGAAAGGCATAAATACACCCCCATTAAGTGTTGTATACTGCATACCCTTTTACACGTTCTTCCGACATGAGACGTCTCGTCTTTGGGTTGCTCATTTGCGTGAGGAAAATCGTGAACTTGGCGAAAAAGGAAGACTCGAAAGTTGTTTATAAACTTAAAAAGGGACATCCTAGCACTCAGCGAATTCCAATACTTGCCTTCATGGACCGGTTCTTGAATAATCAAAGAGAGAAACGCTCTCCTAGGCTTTTAACCTAATACCAGAATAAAACTTTTTTGGACACTTGAATATGTAAACTGGAGCACCAATGGCAAACTGCATTGCAAAACCAGACCAAAAATATGGTAATCTAACTTCATTGATAAAAAGGAAAATTCTCTTCCCATACTGCGTTGCTCTAGACAAGTGACCCCTCAGGTCAATGTCGTCGCAACATTGTTTACTATCATTGACATCCAAATTCATAACAATCTGGCATTCCCATGCACACACACTAAAAGCCTAGAATATATGCATGTTTCACACACACACACACACACACACACACACACATACACACACACACACACAAAGTACAACTTTACGTTACAACTACATGTGATAAATCAAATCTTTTTCTTTTTTCAATTTCTTTTTAAAAAGACTTCTCCTTTTCTTTCTTTTTTCATATTAAAGTCCGAAATCTATATTTCACCCACTCGTCCTGTGCATCAGCTGTCCTGTATTTATAATCTAGTAAATTAATTTCATTTGCTTTCTACTAAGTCTAACAAATATATATATCATCTCACGTTCCCATATTTATACATACAATTCAGAATTCCCAGAAGCCTATAGCAGTTTTATACATTCATCAAAAAAGTTGTACTTCCAACAATATTTTACAGTACAAAATTACAATTATAACTGTCATAAAATAGACAGTTGGCAAAACACAATATTATTCAATAAAAAGAAATTGTACAATTATCCCCAAAAACAAAACTAGACAATTCCGAAATTTGCAGGCATACCTCAATGGAAAATGAACAAAGCCACATCGGCATGAATCCGTTTCATGCTTAATTCCTGACAATTTCTGGGATTTAGACCTGCCCATATAATTACTCTCTCCTGGACTACCTGCCCGGTAACTGAATGTGGGCGCGGAGACTTCACTCCAGACCTTTTTCATTTATTCGGTTCCACCGATAAGGATTTGATCGCTTCAAACCGATACCCGTCGACGCCCCTACAAACGACTCTTTCCAGATGCGGAGAAATTTCTCCAGCCGGTAACCACGGCGAAAACACCATGAGTCCTGGTGCCATGATTATTCCATCAAATTACGGTCAGCATTCGTTATGCTGAGCCCAAACAAAGGCACCAATAAAAAAAAAAACCACATTTCCCATCAATTAATACAAAACGATCTGTAGACCTTGCTCTTTTTCTTTTAGGGATATCTTCCGCTGATAATAAAATGGTAAAAGCCCCATTGCTACAAGCCTAAATTATTTGTTATAGAAATTCGCTGTCTAAAGTCCGAACAATACAACAGAAAAGAAAGTTCATCATCATTTTTTCATATTTCATTTTAACTTTAACCTTTTTGTTTTCAACATTCCTATAATTAGTAAGCTCTCCTTATTAAATTTCAAGGCACTATGTAAATAAATGGAAATCGAAAGTCGAACTCAGTATTTCCAGAGCCACATCACCTTTTTGACGTGAAGTGTAAAAATATGAAATAGATGCGATTTACAGGGTTTTAAAGAGAAAGCAAGTCATACTGTGTCTGTTTGCTTGATCAATGTAAAAATTCATAGGGTATCGCTACGAGTAAATTCAAACAAAAAATAACGTAACAAAAGTATATAAACATGTAAATACATTGTCAACAATCCTAATCATTTTAAAAACAATATTACAGTTTTACTGCTTCATCAAAACGAGTGCATGGAACACCATAACAGAGAGGACATTTAACAATTGAAGTAAGAAAGAAAGAACAAATGTTCATGCTGCTACCTCATCGAAATGTCTCTTCTATCTCCTCTCCGTGTTTTGATCATCGGCCAGTCATTTCATTCTTTTTTTTTTGTTCCCCTCTTTCTATCTGTGTGTGTGAGTTTTGTGTATATATCTATTATTATCTTTTTTGTGAGTCTCTTGTATATATCTATTATTATTGTTTTTTCAAATTGTGTAAGCAGTTATGTCTTTCGATTTTATTTTCTTCGTTTTTTTTGAGATATCAAGTGGATATATAGCTCCGATGCTAGAAAATAATTCATGGATCAGTCCAAAATTTAAGCATTACTTCCGTAGCATATTTGCCACCCTTCCACGAAATTTCATTGAAATGCATCGAGATGACTTATAGCTCCGATTCAGGGGAGGTAAGAATAATTCATGAAATGTAACTACATCCCCCGTAGCACACTGACAACCCTTCCACAAAATTCCATTGAGATTCATTGAGAACTGTTGGAGATATCGTGTAGACAGATAGACAGACATACGGATAGGGGTGAATACATAGAGCCATTGTGAAGAGCACCTTGCCAATGTGCTTAAAGCGTAAAATATACAACGGTTGCATAATACCAGCCATTGTTGGATAGTGGTCTGTTTTACACGTTATTTCGACATCATGGGTTGCTCATTTGCGGCAGGGAAATCCTGAAATAGGAGGTCAATCTGTCTCTGCCTGGGTCTCTTGAGCTTCCTCCGTCTAGGCTGTGAGCTTTATGGGGTTTCAAACGCCCACGCTGTGTGTCATTTCCGGTTTCTACATCCTGTTTTTGGACACCTACGCATTTCCTAAGGTGACCGGGTCACTTCCATTTCCGCACAGGTATTGGCCTGGAAATGACCTCTCGTGGTATTATATCATAACACCATGACTTACGGGTGAGAAACATGGAAATTAACAAAACGAGCTGAAAACCAATTTAGAATCGCACAGAGAGCCATGGAAAGAGCAATGCTAGGGATAGAGATAGAAAATGATCAACATGGATCAGAGGGATGGCTAGTGTGAATGATATTATACAAATAATTAAGCAGCAAAAATAGAGGTTACCTAGCAAGAAGAGATGACAGTAGTGGAGCAAGAGGCTAACCGATTGATGGCCATGGGACAGTAAACGCAGTAGGAAAAGACCAGACA
>VCCN01002061.1:1013363-1027282 GCA_006491835.1 Architeuthis dux
CAGAGAGCCAACCAGACCAACTTAAAAACTGAAGAAACCTATATTCACAGTTTTTGGTGACAGTTTTGGTTGACGGTTTCTAAAAGATCGAAATGTGTGACGCTTATTGACTAGAGTAGAGATGAAGAAATCTAGGAATCTAGAATCGGATGGGCAGAGGATGTTGAGAAAAGTCAATTCCTACGCGCTCTCTTGGTCTAATATTGTCAGCCATTTTGAAGTCCTGGCCTGTTGTAATAAATGGCATGTGGAAGCTAAATATTGAGCAAACGAAAGGGGTAGTCGCAATGTGCAATGGTCTGACAACCTAGTTGACCATTTGCCAACTGCTTGGCTTTTATCTCTAATGTCTTTAATCATTTCCCCCATTCTTTATTTCCTTTGGGTAGCTGAAAAGTTAGAGTAATGGAATGGACACTGAGAGATCGATAAGAGTCTACAACCAATGCGTCCTACCAATAGTCACCTATGGAGCTGAAAAGTGGAACCTAACCAAAAGATTGGCTCTCAAACTAAGGGTTATGCAACGTGCACAATAGAGGATCATGCTTAACATCACATGGAGAGATCACAAGACAGCACAATACATTAGAGAAAAGATAGTCACCTATGAAGCTGAAACATGGAGCCTAACAAAAGGATTGGCTCTCAAACTAAGAGCCATGCAACGTACACAATAGAGGAGCATGCTTAACATTACATGGAGAGATCACAAGACAACACAATACATTAGAGAAAAGATAGTCACCTATGAAGCTGTAACATGGGGCCTACCAAAGGATTGGCTCTCAAACTAAGAGTTATGTAACGTGCACAATAGAGGATCATGCTTAACATTACATGGAGAGATCACAAGACAGTACAATACATTAGAGAAAAGATAGTCACCTATGAAGCTGAAACATGGAGCCTAACAAAAGGATTGGCTCTCAAACTAAGAGTTATGTAACGTGCACAATAGCGGATCATGCTTAACATTACATGGAGAGATCACAAGACAGCACAATATATTAGAGAAAAGATAGTCACCTATGAAGCTGAAACATGGAACCTAACAAAAGGATTGGCTCTCAAATTAAGAGACATGCAACGTGCACAATGGGGGATCATGCCAGCACAGTATATTATAGAAATAATAGGAGTCAGAGATATCATGAAATCCATTGAAAAAATCAAATAGCAATGGGCAGCCTATGTTGAAAGAATGTCAGACAACCACTGGACATCACGACTCACAACGTCGATCCCCAGTCATCATAACCGAAAATGTGGCCGGCAAAAAATAAGATGACGTGACGATTTATACATTTTCCTGAGCAAGTTAAGAATTGCAAACAAATTAAGAAATACAGTAGGCAAATCTATAACTACGGCGAGCAAATTAAAGAATACTACAAGAAAATCCCCAAACTACTGCTAGAACATTTTAAACTACGGCGAACAAATTAAAAACTACGGCGAGCAAATTAAAAACTACGGCGAGCAAGTTAAAAAATACAATGAGAAAATTAAAAACAATGCAAGAAAGCCGAATCGATGACATTTAAATAATTACAGTTCCTGCTTCAATCACTGCAAATGTTAATCTTTTTAGTTAAATTAGTTTAAACGTGTCTCTTAATAACATTCATAGGTTTTTTCGTTAATTCCCACCAAAGGCTAAGGCCCATAAGTTTAAAGAAAATTCAATTTGATTTTTTGGGGGCACCCCGCCGTAACCCCCCAAAAATCAAATTGCATTTTCTTTCTTGCCGAAAAAGACCCAAAATGCTGGGTCTTTATTGTTTGTTCCCACCACGCAAACGAAACTCCTATTCGTAACTTTAACCCTAATCCGTACATCTATTTAGTTGGGTTCCAGATCACAGGATTATCGTTTGGAAGGAAGAACAGTCTAGTATATTTTTAGTTCGGGTCCAGATCAGTCATGTAGTCAGATCTTTGCAGCATTACCCGAAGAAGAGGCTGTTGCTGTCAAAAGTTTGAAATATGAAGAATATTAGCAATATACCGCAAAGTATTTTAGGGCTTTCTCGTTGCTCCCCACAATAACCAACATTTCCAATATCAATGGGAATTGATATGTTAAGTTTGTTTCGTTAGCCTTCCACCTTCCCCGGGTTAGAGGGTACAGGTATGTGTAGGGTTTGTAGGAAAGCGAAATTCATCCAATATTAAACGTGTTCAGTCCTTCGATGGTATTTAAACATGGATTTCTGTTAACTGAGAAACTGTCGCCCAAACTGTCAACATAGTCCCCTTCAGTTTTTAGGTTTGTCTGGCTGCCGGGCTTTTAACATTTAACATTTACTCCCTATTATGTCTTTAAAAAAAGTTTTGTTTTTTTAGAGACCCACGCCAAATAGGTTTTTAATGTGTAAGTGTATGCTAAATTGATTCCTTGATTTGTGACCGGCAGCATTCACGCTTGTTTTTGAAAATTCGGACTTTCTTTTAGTGATCACTGCTCAACGAAAGACGAGAGAAACCCCTTTGATCACTCCTTTTACCAATTGTTTAATTAATCATCCCAACACGGCTTGCTGCCAAAAGTCATTGGTCATTATATATGTTCGTGCATTGATGCAAGCCGTGCACTGGTTCACATGAAACAGAAGTAATTGATTTGTTTCATTCCTTTTTGCGACGAAAGTAGACTGTTCTATAAATGCCAAAAGGTTTGGCCAAATCTGAATAGGTTAATAGCTTTCATAAGAAAGGAAGAACACAGAGAGTGGGCGAATAAAGAGAAATATTGTTTTCTTTTTTACATCACACTACGTCATATATTATTTTTTTAACCCATAATAACCCACTGTGACACCGGTGGCACATACAATTTAATTGATCTGCACAGTCTCGTATATTATATTATATTCTATCCTTGATTGTAACTCATGGGGTGTACTAAGTGACATCTAACGAACATCCTGGTGCAGTCACGTGACTGTGTGTCAATTTGCCTACTCAGAATCCCACCTAATGCTCCTTCAAGTTCAAAAGGTTCTCATGGCTTAAAATCAATTCTCGTAATAAGAAGAAATGTGATGTAACAATAAGCGTTAGTAATTTAAGAAGCTAGCACATTTTTTTAGCGTAGTTTTATGACCTATAACTTGCTATTTGATATTTTCAATGGATGTCATGATATCTCTAATATACTGTGCTGTCTTGTGATCTCTCCATGTGATGTTAAGAATGATCCTCTATTGTGCACGTTGCATTGGCTCTTAGTTTGAGAGCCAATCTTTTAAATAATTTAAATAAACTATTTTGGTGTTAATACAATTCTTCGGTTATTTATTAAGATAAGCAGACCACATTTGACACAGTTGAGAACTGTGTGACTCGGAATGTTTTCCAGATAATGTTTCCAACGGCTGAGAACTAGGGAGGCTTAACTGATAGTCTGCAGCTAAAATGTAGATATTAGAAACCGATAGCTGTAGTGAAACATTTCACATTAACGTTTTTTTACATATGAACATTTTTACATTTCAATGTTTAACACACAACACCATAAGTTAATCGCGTTTGGCGAAATATATACAGGGTGCGTAGAGTATTTGAGGACAAAATTAATCTTTGGAGAAAACAAACATATCTGAGCAAGAAATAACTATATCTCCATGAAAATGTGTACACACGTTCTTAAATAGCTATTCTACAAGTTTAATCCATATAACCACCTTCAGCATCAGTGACTGCTTGAATGCCGGACCGCGATCAAACATATATATTTCTTGATATTCAACCCTCATGAACTAATGAGCTTTCGATGTAGCAGTTTCTAATATTGTGTTCATCCATTCAAATGTATACACACGTTGCAGTTCGTTTGTGGTTCTGGCCGTTAACTTCCTTTTCAATTCGACAGAGTGAATCAACATTTTATTTTCAATAAAGCCCAGTTAGTTCTCTTCAGAATGTATCTACATAATTTATCTACAGATTTTAGACCAGACGGACGCGGATGTGGTGCTATAGCCAATGAGGTTTTACCACATGAGGCGTGGTACTGGTCTGTGAACTGAAGTCCAGGGCAATCAGGTTACATCCTGAGACCTCAATGTCCTTGCGACAATAGTTACGAGGAGTAAATATCATTGTTGAGCTCCTCCTACCCACACGGATGCGTTGGCATGCGCGAATCAAATGATCCTTATTCATTTCTGACATTAATGGCGGCCTTCAGTGTATCTTTGGTATTGTAAAGATGTTGATTGGTCTCCCTCTCAACAACCCTCCACACGTAGTAACCCAGGGGATTTAAATCTGGCGAGTTGGGAGGCCAAAGCCAGGGCATGCCAGGTTCTTCAGGGTTTTGATTTTGTTGAGTAAGCGCGTTGGGTTACCGCGTTGAGTAACATGTGTCTTCGTAGACATGAACTGACCTCTCCTCATCACATACGACTTGTATCGGATGTCCTCGTGCACCACAGTTCTGATATTGCCCTCTGACACCTGGAGATCTCTGGAAATGGCCCTCATTGACCTTCTGGTCCAGAACATCATCGTTGTACAAACCCTGGTGTCCTGATAGTGTCAGAATATTGAGAATGCCTTTTCCGCTTAGCTACAGGTGAAACATCCCGCCTGAGGTTTCCAACTCCTTCCGAACTTTATGAACAAATGATCTGGCAACATTAAAAAAATTTGCAATTTCTAAATCGCTGTGTTTTGCACTTAAGGCACCAATAACAGCGTGTCCTTTCATTTATTAGGTTAAATTATAATCTGCCATGATAAAGGCATATCAATTAGTTTGAAGGAAGCGATAGCTTGGTAATGATATGCCCTCAAATACCATACGCACCCTGTATTTAAAATCAATAGTTCAGCTCCATAGGTGACTATTGGGAAAACATAAATAGATACACAGTTCTATACGAAAATTCAGCAAGTCTCGAGAAAAACAGTCAATGTCCATTTTCTGGGAGTCTTTTTTTAAATCTCTTAACAGCTTTACAGTAATCCCTTTTTTAATCAATTGGAAACAAATAGTTTTATTATAGAAACAAATGTTGCCAAATGCTATCAAGAATTGTGTAAACAACGTCGCGGGTTTTGAAGAGAGTCTGTTTTTTCTTCTTTTTTGTCCTGAATATATTCACAATTCAATCCCCTTCTTTCTTTTAAACTCTTCTTTGATTCAATCTAAATTTGTTTCTCCAAAACAATTGTTGCAACATTTGTTACTATAGCACCTTCTTTAAATACACAACACGTTGCTACTTGCAACTATGACGTTCGTGACGTTTTGAAAAGTAATAAATGCAACGGGTCTGGTTAGTCACTCAATAGAAACCGTCACGTGAACAATAGTTGATGCTAAATAGGTCATTAATTTGTGTCCGCTTATCTTGTGAAAATTCAGACCATTTTTAGTGGGCACAATTGCAAAGCTTGAAGAGTTCTGACATTGGTATAAATGTAATGCAATAAATTACATACTTTTCTATATAAAACCTTCGATTGAATATACAACATTTAGTTCATTCTGAAGACAAATTATGTCATCTATGCATCTATGTATCCGGACATCGCCCAGATCTAACCGTCCATTTGAAAAAACCTTGAAATTTTGCACACACACTCCCCTTAATGAGTAGGGGAAATGTAGTATTGTTTTAATTTTTGAAAATTCCCCCCTAAATAGGTTTTTAGAGGGGGGTTCGATATGCAATGTAAGTTTATGCTAAATAGGTCATTAGTTTGTGTCCGCTTATTTTTTTGAAAATTCAGACCTTTTTAGTGGGCACAGCCCCAACAAAAGGCGAGAGAAGTAACTTATTCATTGATTTTCCAACCTTTTAATTGATTACCCCCAACACAGCATATACGGGTGGCGGTGAATGATAATTTACCTTGAAATGCTAGTTATTATTAATTTTGTGCCACTATTTACCTTCATATTAATTGTTGTTGCTTTTTATCGCAACTAAACTCAGGCCGGTTTCCCTCCAGCAGTGAGTAAATGACTTAAGTTTGATTCTCAGCTGGAACTTATTCTTTATTCCGATCTGCGCTTTTAATTTATTTACTTACTGCTGGAGGGAAAGCGGCCTGAGTTTATTTGCTATAAAAAGCAACAACAATTAATATGAAGGTAAATAGTGGCACAACATTAATAAAAATAAATTTACAAATAATTGTATCAGTCGTATGATGTTGGATTGATATGAAACTTGGTCCAGACCTTCGGGTGAACCATCCTCATCTTCTTCTTAGAATCCCTTTGAAATCGGAAATCAAGTGTTATAGTTGCTAATTACTGGGTATCGCTAAGAAGCCCCTTGTTAAAATGTTCGCCACTAATTGTAGGTTGCTAGTAATTGAGGCAACCACATGGAGAGATATGGACGTAAGGATGGTGAACTTATGTTTTTTGTTTTCTACTTTGGAGCTACACAGCGATTCTCTGCTGTCTTTTCACGTGAAGGTGTGATATTTCGGAGTGAACAGACAAGTCTTGGCTGAAAGGTCTCCCTTCCCTTTTAATCCCTTGAAGCGGGGAAAGGTTTCCCTTGCCCTCTGACCCCTTAAAAGGGAAAGTTCCCGCTTCATTTTGACCTCATGAAGGTAGGAAAAGTTTCCCTTTCCTTTTAATCCCCTGCAGGGGAAAAAGGTTTCCTTTCACTTTTGACGACTTGAAGGGGGAAAGGTCTCCCTTCACTTATGACCCATTAAGAGATTATATATAAATATATCAAATAAGAGGATAGGTATATGTTTATATGTATATTAAACGACTTTAAAACCATCACCTAGGATCATTGCATATGCATGCCAAATTTGGTTGGGCTGCGCCCATGTTAAGTAGGTTTCTATAGCATGACAGCCAAACAGACGATGTGACAATCAAAAATGCGTGATTTCCTGTTATTTTAATACAAACCGGAGCCGGATGTAGGTTGATGACGTCAGACTTTGACACTGTATTCTCACTAAATTTAAGGAAGTAAACACTTCACTGTGTGTCTGTCCCGACACCTAAAACCAAACCGATATATAAAATTAACATTTCCTTACCGTGATTTGAAATCACGACCAAGTTATTGCTAGGTGGTGCTCTTACCGACTGAGGGAAACTGACTAGCCTTGCATAGTTACGAAAATGTATGTTACAAATAGGGAAGGGCTTATTCCATTCTAATAAATAAATATATTTATACTAAAAAATGCATATTTTTATAATGTGTATTTATTATATATGCAATGCAAAAGTTGCAGTAATCATCTTCAGTCGGAATAGAAGTAGGAGTGGAGTGTATTGTCCCTGAACGGTCAGTCTTAATTCGTGCCGAATTTGAGATAGCTAAATCTAACTACAATTGAAGATATCTCTGTATGTCTGTGTCTCTGTGTACGAGCGTACACCGCGATTACTCGACAACTGAATTTGTACGAAGTTGATATTCGGAAAATAGATTAATCAGCGCACAAGGCAGGGCAGTGTCGAGTTTGAAGTGATTTTGATCAGCAGTTCTCGAGAAAGCTAATATAAATGAATAAAACATCGGGGTTTATATGAATTATTTCCCTGGACTACTGCTCTTTTGAATTATCTACATTTAGATATGAAATATTGAAATTGGCAACACCGTAGATAAGTAACCGAAATACTTTGAATCCGGTAGTTTCGTACAACGCCACCCCCCCACACACACACACACCGCACACGCACACCCTCCAAAAAAACTTAATGAAAGCACAAACAAATCGTCATTAAAATATCAAAGAAACCTAGTTAACAACCTTCAAAGCCTCACTTCCATAAAACGGACTGAAAGTAACTGTCCAGTTTATCATATAATGTTGCAGCTAAGCCCACAGGCCCCCGATTCTCACTAGATGTTGGAGTCAAGTCCACGGGCCCCCGATTCTCACTAAATGTTGGAGCGAAGCCCACGGGCCCCCGATTCTCACTAAATGTTGGCGCCAAGCCCACGGGCCCCCAAATCTCACTAAATGTTGTAGCCAAGCCCACGTAAAACCTTAAGAAAATCATTTCTAGGAAGATTGTTAGCGTCTAACGGATTAAAAGCACCAGAATTACTGGCGAACAAAAATTATTTCTATTTTTTCGACTTAACGGATATAGATCTTTATCCAAGAATCGTGTGCCAATTTTTCGGCTACTTATCAAGTGGTATCGACTTGATAAGGGAACAATTGATTTTCTTGAAAATTCTAATTACTTTTTCCTTTGTTCACCAGAGCTCTTTTGTGATACACGACTTGTTAGAAACAGTCAACCAAAACTGTCACCAAAATTGTCAACATAGGTTTCTTCAGTTTTTAAGCGAGTTTGGCTGCATCAATGGAGCTAGAGGGCTGAAAATTTAAACATTTACTTTATTATGTCTAGAAAAATCGTTCTTTTAGTTGTTTTTTTTAAACTTCCACCAAAATAGTGTTTTTACTATGTAAGTTCATGCTAAATTGGTCCCCGGCAGCGTTCAGCTATTTTTTTTTTAAATTCGGATATTTTTAGTGATTACCACCCAACAAAAGGTTTAGAAAAGTAACTTATTCATTGATCACCCCTTCTTCGAATTTTTCAATTGATCACCCCCAACACAGCATGCTGCCAAAAGACGTTGGTCACATGACGGTTTCTATTCTATTCTGTTCAGTAATATGGTTCAAAATAATAGCGAGCAAGTAATTGCTTATAAATGTATGCAGTTGAATAAATTATCGCCTTCAGATTGATTCTTTTCTGATCGGCAGGTCCAGATTAAGACCAAAATGGGCCCTACGCCACCCATAATTTGGGGCCCCATCATAAAATTGTATGAGATCTGAAAAGAAAATGAAGACTTACTGTTTAATAAATTCAAATTTCTAATTTTGAATGAATAAGAAATTGTTTAAGTAACGTAAACATTTTTCAAATGTAATAGAAAGAGAAAAAACAAAGAAATATTTTAAATTTCAAAATTTGATAATTAGACAATTTAAAAGAAAAATTAACTAAAAATGCGTTATTTAGCCTATAAAATGATATTTCTTTTAAGGTGCTAAATGTATTACGTAATTCCTTTTTAATGACATATGTCTCTTCCCAATGGAATAGTGATAAAGTTCTATATTCTATTGAAATGGTTCTTCAGGCGGTTGAACTCCTACTTGTTATTTGTGTTATAAACACGACGTTTCGACCGATCCATTCTTCGGCCTTCATCAGGTGTAAAATCCGAGCGTGATGGGTTAAACAGAAATTATGCTTAAAGGGAAGAAGTCCAGATTATCGACAGAGAACGTTGTTGGAAACAGAGAAAAATCAAAGAGGCAGCTCACATCAAAATGTCGACTAAATGCAATAGCCAGACAAGCGCGGATTTCAACCCGATGTGGCTTCCACTTCTCAACAAATCCAAACCCGACAGAACAAAGACACAGAAACACCAGGTCCATGTGCTATAAGGGCTACCTCCCTTTAAGCATAATTTCTGTTTAACCCATCACAATCGGATTTTATACCTGAAGAAGGCCGAAGAATGGATCGGCCGACACGTCGTGTTTATAACACAAATAACAAGGAGTTCTTCTATATTCTAATTACATTTTGACTAGTTTTTACCTTCATCTTAATTTCAGTTGTTTTTATATACAATTGTATGATCATGACCTATATTTACTCGGTGCCGGTGTGAACGACTGCTAATATAGGTTCCCAACGAATTAAATGTCTTCATAATTATCATATGCTGTCGGATATAAAATTATCCATGATTTGATTCCATACAATTGTATATAAAAACAATTAAGATGGAGGTAAACACTAGTCAAAATTTAATTAAAATAATGTGTTACAATTACTTCATCCAATAATAATAATAAAGTTTAAAGGTTTATATGGCGTATCAACCAATCAGCTCACTGTAAATTTAAGTGAGGCTACTCCAACGTTTTTTTTTTAAAGAAATTTATTTGTGGGCCCCGTCAATGTCTTGCGTATAGGCTAATCCGGCCCTGCTGATCGGCTTAATTTTTGGAATAGGCCGTTATTGGAACTGTTTTTAATTGGCTACCCTTTTCCATCAATCACAATCTTCACATTAAACAATGGCTTTCAATTAGGTTATTTTGCCAACAAAAGAAAGGTAATAACACAAGTTTGGACGGGGCCAAATTGTATTTTCGATTGTCGCATGACAGTGGTACGGTTCGAATCTGATAAAATGGCTGTCGGCCAGAACGGAAACGACAGAAGTGTGGAAAAGACGAAGACGTTCTGCTTGATACATTCATGCTCTCGGGGCATTGGGCTGGCTGCCATTTTACCATTGGTCTTTGTGGTGAAGTGCTTTAACCCTTGTGTTGTTACGGACAAATAACGTTGGATACATCGGTCTTTGTACAATCACCGAAGTTAAGCAACGTCATGTACAGAGCCTTCCGTGGCGATCCTGTTAATTTTCCCGTCGTGCCTGGTCAGTACCTAGATGGATGACCAACCGGGTATGCCGGGTACCCTAAGCAGCAGGGGCTTATATAGAGGGACTCCCTTGGCGATACCGTTAAATCTTCCTACGGAGAAGACCGATCTCTACACTAGCTAGATGGGTGACCAACTGAGTATACCAGGTGCTGTGAGCAGATGTGGATCATGTAGAGACCCTCACGTGGCGATCCCATTAATCTTCCTAGGATGAGACCGATCTCCACGCTACGCTCAATAACACATGCCAAATGCCCCCCCCCCTGCTTTTCGAAGCCTCTGACTGACCTGGTTGCGAGCGACAAGAAATGAATCTATATGACCCTTGTGTTCGTTCAAATATTTAAAGGTGGCATCTCACTAATCAAAGCCCGAGAGGAGGAATGCACACGATTTACGATTACATTCTAGTTGTGGCAAGTATATTGCAATGTTGTCGACAGTATTAACTTGAAATTTTATTTTCATTGGCGTAGCTGATAGAGGGGGACATTTTAAACTCAATGTTTATGAATAGTAGGTCACCTACTGAATTTCGACTAACATTATACAATGACAAATCTCACTAAATTTTGGAGCCAAGCCCACGGTCCCCCAAATCTCACTAAATGTTGGAGCCAAGCGCACGGGCCCCCAAATCAAACTATACGTTGGCGCCCATCCAACGTACCATCAAATATCACTAGTTGTTCGAGCCAAACACACGGGTCCCCAAATATCACTAAATGTTGGAGCCAAGCCCGCGGGCACCCAAATCAAACTAAATATTGGAGCCAAGCCCATGTACCCTCAGATATCACTAAATGTTCGAGCCAAACCCATGAGCCACCAAATATCACTAAATATTCGAGCCAAGCCCACGGGCCCCCAAATCTCACTAAATTTTAGAGCCAAGCCCACGGGACCGCAAATCCCACTAAATGTTGGAGCCAAGCCCACGGGCCCCCAAATCTCACTAAATGTTCGAGCCAAGCGCACGGGCCCCCAAATCTCACTAAATGTTGGAGCCAAGCGCTCGGGCCCCCAAATCAAACTAAATGTTGGAGCCAAGATTACGGGCACCCAAATCACACAAAATGTTGGAGCCAAGCCCATGGGCCCCCAAATCTCACTAAATGTTGGAGCCAAGCCCACGGGCCCACAAATCTCACTAAATGTTCCTCCTTTTGATAGAGGTATAGTCAATGTGTTAGACTTTGTGAATGTTGATACACAAACCGATATGAACAAACGTATTATATTGATAGTTACATCACTACTACGGTAGAGGTAATTTGACAATTGAGTGAGAAAACCATGTTACGCCTCAAACATATTTATTATCATTAAGATAAGCCTTGGTGCATTTCGTCTAGTTTCATTCAGCGTCTTCAGAAGCTCTTTTGCAGTGCAGAAAACTCACGTGTGTGTAGTCCGAATTTTCAGATGTGTGTGTGAAATGTATACTTAGCTGGGAAAAGCAGAGAGTGTTGGTTGTAGAGAGAGGAGGAGCAGCGAGTTTTATATGTACCCAGCATGGGGTAGGTGTCTAAATGGCTGGGTGTATCAGCCGTTGAGTGTGTGGGTGGTGTGTGTGTGTGTGTGTGATTTATCTGTCTGTGTTCCTTCCTCTTCCTTCTTCCTATGAGGGGGCTCCCATGTGTGTACATACATATACATGCATACATATATAAACATACATACATATAAATGTGTATCCAGACAATTATAAACATATATAAATACAGACACACACAAACATACATATACACAAAGGTTTTATATAATTTTAAATATATAAAGCTATAAACATTGTACTATATTGCTATAGTGAGAACTGAGACGTAAGTCTAATGGACTTCATTTTAATGTCCTAGCCAAATCTGAGCCAAATCACGGCATTTGAATTTCAATAACGGGGCTGGTTAGTAACTCAATAGAAACCGTCACGTGACCAACGTATTTGGCAACATGCCGTATGGGGGTGATAAATAAAAAAAGGAGTGATTGATGAATAAGTTACTTCTCTCGCCTTTTGTTGGGCGGTGATCACTAAGAAAGTTGGAATTTCCAAAAAGCAAGCGCGAACACTGCCGGACACAAACTAACGGACCGGTTTAGCATAAATCTATATTGTAAGTTGAACTCCCCACTAGAAACCGAATTTGGGGGGAATTTTAAAAGAAAACTGGTTTTCTAGACATCATCAGCAGCAGCAGCCATTATAAGTCCACTGCTGGACAAAGGCCTTTCCAATCTCCTAACCTCGCGCTAACTTCTGCCACGTCTTACCGGCAAACTTTTCAATCTCATCCCTCCATATTGTGTCTGATGTTTTCCTACTGCATTTACTGTCCCATGGGCAACCAATCGGTTAGTCTTTTGCCCCATCTATTGTCATCTCTTCTGGCTAGGTGACCAGCCCATCTCCATTTTTGCTGCTTAATTATTTGTATAATATCCTTCACTCTAGTCCTCCCTCTGATCCATGTTGATCTCTTAGAGATATTCCTAGCATTGCTCTCACCATGGCTCTCTGTGCTATTCTAAATTGGTTTTCAGTTCGTTTTGTTAATTCCCATGTTTCGCATCCGTAAGTCGTGGTTGGTATTATGCAACCGTTATATACATTGGCAAGGTACTCTTCAGAATGTCCTTATTCATACCGAATGCTTTCCAAACTATCGTTATGTGTCGTTTTATTTCGCTGTCATGGTCTTTCTCTAATTGTATTACCCGTCCTAGGTAGATGTATTCACCAATCTCTTCTAGAGCCTCTCCCTCTATCTTTATGATCTTTTGGGGGGCCCTATCGTTGAACATTGCTTTTGTCTTTGTTCTGTTCATCTTTAAGCCTACTTTTTTACTTTCTTTCTTTAGATCTGTCAGCATGTTTTCTAATTCATCCGATGCTTCTGACGTCATGGAAACGTCACGTGACCAACGTCTTTTGGCAGCATTCCGTGTTTGGTGGTGATCAATGGTAAAATTGGAGAGAAAAAATGGTGATCAATGAATAAGTTACTAAAAAGTGAGAATCTTCAAAAAAACAAACATGGACCGAAACTAAGGGACACATTTAGCATAAACTTACATTGTAAATTAAACATATTTAGAGTGGGAATTTTCAAGGAATGTTTTTTTTTCTATACATAATAAGTGGTAAATGTTTAAATTTCCAGCCCTCTAGCGCCATTGGTGCAGCCCAGTTTTGGTTGACGGTTTCCAATAGGCCTCTGTCAAAGTGTCTTACCATCAAGCTAATCCTTGACGATATCAGCATATGAGAATAAGACGATCAATTTATTTGGTCTCTTTCCAAGGCATTCCACTGCTGATGTTTATGATTGGTTGCAATCTCCCGAGAAGATCTTTCACATAGAATCAGACGTATGGTTTCCTCTCAAGAACTCTTGATAAAGGACCAATTTCGAGTTGGTATTAAAAAAAAACAGGTCTGGTTAGTCACTCAATAGAATCCGTCACGTGA
>VCCN01002061.1:1088092-1101183 GCA_006491835.1 Architeuthis dux
TCTCTCTCTCTCTCTCTCTCTCTCTCTCTCTCTCTATTTCTTACTCTCCCTCTAATTCTGAATCATGTGAATACGCAATTATCCTTCACATTCCTAATTTTCAAAGAACACGCGGGCACAAACCAGTGACCAATTTAGCATAAACTTACATTGCATATTGAACCCCGTCTAAAACCCTATTTAAGGGGTGGCATTTTCAAGAACAAAAAGAAAACATTTTCCCTACTCACTGAAGGGAGTGTGTGTGCAAAATTTCAAGTTTCTGCTATGAACGGTTAGGATTGGGCGAAATCTGGATACATAGATAGATACATATAAATGTCAGAACACATGAATAACCTAAACCCAGCAAAAGTGTTTAAACTGGTCAGAGGGTAGTATGTGTGCCAAACTTCAAATTTCTACTATCAACTGTTAGGGCTGGGTGATGTACAGATACATATAAATGTCAGAATACATGAATAATCTAAACCCAGCAATAAACCAGTGTCGTGAGTAGTGGGGATTAAATATTAAATCACGTACATTTTTTACTAGCATAGTAAAGTAATTTCTCTTTCATTTGTTATACTTCCAGGCAGTTATGTCTGATATTTCAGTAATAGTAGTACTTGTTTTAATCTTTGTGCAGTGGCTATGGCATTAGTTTCAAATACTTTCGTATGTATGCGTCGTATATATATCACATAGATACCACACTCCCATCAAGTACTGTTTGTAGTATGGATGTAAGGGTATCCGACAGAATGGTAGATTTGGTTAGACAATGTGAAAATAAAGATTGAGAAAAGCGTGTTACGTCTCAAACATATTTATTATCATGGAGATAAATCTTTATGCATTTCGTCGCTGCGAGCGACTTCATCAGAAGAAATTGTGCGGCTATCCATGGAAATGAAATGAGCATAGATAGCGCACTACTCTGCAATGTTCAAATTTCTTCTGATGAAAACGCTCGCAGATTTATCTTCATGATAATAAATATGTTTGAGACGTAACACGCTTTTCTCAATCTTTCTTTGCCACATTGTCTAATCAAATCTACTAAGTACTGTATTAAAATAATAACTCTAATTAAAGGCAATGATGGGCCAAAATCGCTAATTTTAAACACATTCATAAAAATTGAAGGCAGTATAATACTATAGTCATAGAGCAAGAGCAATTGAAAACAATGAATCAGAATTGGTCGTTTGCAAGAATTTAGCGCGGGGCCCATGATATTGCGGGGCCCATAGCATATGCTACATTTGCTGCATAGTTAATCCGGTATTGGTTATGAAGAGAAATAAGTTTTATCTCCCAAAAAGATTTCATTTGAAAAAATGTTTTAAGTCGTTATATAAAAACTGTTGGACTCTTTAGTCTAAAGCAATGGTTCTCAAACCTTTTTTGTCGCTGAACCCTTAAACGATTTTCCAAAAATCGCGGAGCACATACCTATAATTTATGGACAACCCCCACCACCATAATTTCAATAAGACATTAAATGAAACAAAATTGTTTTAGAGAAAGAATGTATTCATATAAAAAAGCATATAATAAATGAAACATTAAAATAAAAAAACAACTCTGTTTTCAATTGTTATAAATTTGTAATTGTTTTGGGGGGAAACAAAATCAACCACAGATTAATGCGAATAGTGTTTCTGCTTCTTAGACTCCAGTAGCCGCTGAAAATTTGTTTTAATAGTGAATAATTGAATTCGCATATCTCGTGCAGCGTCCAGTCTGTTGCGATATTTAGTTTTTGTGCTAACATGCATGTTTAGAAAAGCCGGACTAACACAAATCTGTTGTTACAAACGATAATAGAACACGGATATCCTGTTTTGATGAATCAGGATATTTGTCAAATATATCGCACCTGGATATTGTTACAGAAACTACTTCAAACTTAGCCTTTAAGTGAATAGTTGTACTTATCATTTTCCCATCAGCCGTTATAAGTCCAGTGTTTGACAAAGGTCTATCCCATCTCATTTCATGACGCTCGTGATTGCAAACCTTTCTATCTCTATCCATCTTGAGTCTGGTCTTTTCCTACAGCTGTCCCATGGCACTAGATGACCAGCCCATCTCCATTTTTGCTGCTTAACTATTTGTATAATATCCTTCACTCTAGTCCTCCCTGTTATCCGTGTTGATCTTCTACTATCTCTTAACTAATCTCAATTACATTTTCATAATCCACTGCTTGAATTCCTGTTGGTTTTTCTGTAACTTTGAATGGATTTTGTACCCAATAATTAATCACCGCTACCCAAAACACTGGTTTAATTGTGTTTAGGTTATTTATGTGTTCACACATTTATATGTATGTATGTATCCGGACTTCGCCCAGCCATAACCGTTCATACACACTCCCCTCAATGAGAAGGGGAAATGTTGTGTTTTTTTTTTTAAATTCCCCTCCAAAATAGGGTTTTAGTGGGAGGTTCAATTTTCAATGTAAGCTTATGCTAAATTGGTCTCTAGTTTGTTCCCGTTTGTTTTTTGAAAATTCAGTCATTTTTTAGTGATCACAGTCCAACTTTTTAATTGTTCACACCCAACAGCTTATATGGGTGGCGGTGCTTCATAATTTTCCTTGCAATGCTAGTTATCTTTGTTCTTTAAATTTGGAAAATACTCAGTTAGAGATTCTTATAAGCTGTAGGGATGATATTTAATAGTATTGCGGACCTCATCCTCTAAATCCAGTTCAAATTCTTGAAGAAAGAAACTAAGAACAGGAAACGGTCAAAAGTATTTTTATTGAATTCTATTAAAAGACACATTATCTCGGGGAATCCCAGAGTTTTCTTTCGCGGAACCCACTTTGGGAACCCACTTTGGGAAACACTGGTCTAAAGCTTAACGATTTTATTTCTCAGAAAAGACAATTAAAAACCATCAACCAAAGCCGTCAAGCGAAGAGTGTGGAAATCTCTTCCTTAGGACAAATTTGCCTGTGCACTCAGCAGCTAATTGAGTACAATATAAGCTGTGCGATTAGGGTGGAGGTATCCCTTCGGTGGACTTGCATCCTGCCAAGCGGGTGGTCATGAAAACCTGCAAGAATAAAGTCCAGGTCTCGACCAGACTTGAAACTTGCAAGGATCACTAAGCTGATGCATGTGTAGCGAACACATACGTATTATTGTTTGCACTCACACATACGATCAGTGAGTGGGATCCAGATTTTTATTCCGAGAAAATGGGTTATCTCGTCTTTCAGATAACCAGCTTTCAGGACATGAGAAATCCCGTACTCGACTCGAATTTAATATGCTTTGCAGACGGGAAGTCTAGCAAAATCATGTTTCTTGTCACATCACATCCCATCTTGGAACTCTTGATGATGCACAGTTCAACGGACCTCAATTTTGACCAGCCTAACACCACCACTCACCTCTAACTATAAGAAGACCGATTTTTTCTCCATCTTTGTTCAGAGCAGAGACGCTCCTTTTCACCTCTGATTATGTACGTACGCATACATACACATTCATACACATTCATACATACACACACACACACTCTTTCCTAACATCTTCAACAAACTACAGACACTTTTACTAAGTAGAATACGAACATTTTAAAATGCATTGGGAGTTGTCTCTCAAGAGACGGATGCTTTACAACCGAAACAGTCACCAGCACTATCTACATCTAACTTTCTACAATGTCAGTTGTCGAGTAATCGTGGTGCATACACACAAACACGCACACAGGGATTTCTTCAATTGTAGTTAGATATCTCAGTGCGTATTCTTGGGTTATGAGAATTTGTTTCTAAACACAATCAACAAATTGTTTTGAATCTCTATCTGATTCACTGCCAGAGTAAGAAACCTCAAGGCGAGATATCTTGTCAGCCGTTTTCAATTGGTTAAGTCCTTTACTCGAAATAATGTTGACAGATTTTGCTGATTAGCAAAATACAGAGTGTCTAAAAGAATATACACACACTTTTACAAAGAGTTAAGCCCCTTGAAATTGGAAGAAGGGTAGGTCAGTATTTTTTCAGAAAAAGCACATGTAGGGGAGAGCGGGGCTAGTTGTTACGATTTTATTATTTTTGTTCCCCATAAAAAACTACAAAAAGTAACTTAAAGACATTTCTGCTGTGAGAAGACCATTGTGCTTATTCTCATAAACACCAAACAGGATAATGTTACATTGCTTCATTCTCGATATATAACAGTTCAAGTTAACTGCATACATCTTCCCCCATGTGTGGGGCATGTTGTTACATGACATGGGGTAAGTTGTTACTAATAGAAATAACTTAGGGCTACTTACAATTTCACTATTTTTGCCACCGATTCAGAAGCTTCACAGAATATACCTAAAAACAATTTCTTCTGTTAAATGTCTGTAATGTCTATCATAAACATTGTAATAAAAAATAACGAATTATCTCATTTACAGAGGTGGCATAAAGAGTCTTCCCATTCTGTGCACTTCACAGTTAATACACACACCCATGTCTCCCCTGCGGCAGTGTTTGGCCAGTTTTCACCGCATGCAAGACACCAACAGTCTTTTGTAGCCTTTTTCTTTCTCCCATTTCCAGCAGACTTTTGAAACTGTTTAATGTCCAGGTTCCTATGGCAGGTTTCGCTCTTTTTTACTTTTCTAATTTCATAGTCTCATGTCTGTCAGTTAGTATAGCTGTGTGGCGTTTGTATGTGGGCTACCATGTTGCGTCTTTCTAAACGATCGCAATGCCTCAGGGGTTTTGCTTACGCATATTGCTTTTTGTCCAATCATATTTTATGAGGGGCGAGTTGTTACAAGGTGTAACAACTAGCACCAACTCGACCATTTTATTAACCGACGTAATTTCGGCCATACAATCGAATTCTCAGAAAACAAAGTCTACGCACAAATCAAGCATAACGACAGTTTTATTGAGCTGTGGTTTCTACAAGGTCTATACAAATCTTCGTAGAGTCCAGAATACTTACTCAATGTGTTTGGGGGTTTAATTTTGGAGAGCATTGTCTCCATCCTCTCATTATATGGTCGATGTTGACGCCTGCGTATGACGAGATGCTGAGCGCCATATGTCATCACTTATTGAAACAATGACAGTGTATTAACTTGCCCCTGTGTACACCTTGCCCCGATCTCCCTATATACGTTTCTTTCCGGGAAAAGTACTGATTTAACTCTTTGGAAAAGTGTCCATAAATCGTCTTTGAGAGACCTGTAAATTTAATGCATTGCTATTTAGTTGCATGAAACTAAATTGCACTAAATTGTTGTTCTTATTTGCAGTGTTGGCACAGAATGATACAATAACTGCTAACTCAAATACATCCAGCATCAATGCCAACAATACAAGCAATAGTACACTTGTAGTAAGTATTCTTATTTATTTTTCCAGCAATTATCATCTGAAAGCTTCAAATGATAATTGCATTATTGTCTATAATGTTGAGTAGAGTCATTAACATTCAAACTTTTTTTTCGGATAATCCAATTTCTTCTTCCCATCTTTGATGTTAGCACAATGTTTCGGCCGAATCATTCTACGGACTTCTTCTGGTGTAATATGTAATATCCGTGAGGAAAGAGAGTCTCTTTTTATCGGTCTCCTGTGGTGAAAAGCCAAAAAGAAAAACGGTATCAGACAGAAGGTTTAAACACATTTTGCAAAGTTTAAACCACATTTGAACCACCGGAGAAAGACCTCAAGAAGGCCGAAGAATAGATCGGCCGAAACGTCGTGTTAACAACACAAACAGAATGAGTTCAATCGTCCGGAAAAAAAACTATTCTAATGTTTTTTTTTTTAATTTTCATTTTCCGAACTTGTGAGCCCAGTGATGCCAATTTAGATGCTTTTTATTTTCATTTTCCGAGTTCGATCCCAGGCACCGTCTACAACAGAGATCAACAAACTACGGCGCGCGGCCCGCCGACTTCATTCAATATCTGACGTTGAATACAAAAAATTTGTTTTCCTTATTTATGGTTAACGAACAATTGAATTCCGAATCGAAAAATAGAGCAAAAGTCTCATTTTTTCATGTTTTATAGATAAACATGTTTCATGGCTAAAAATGTTTTATGAATAAAAATGTTTAATGGCTAAAAATGTTTTATGGCTAAAAATGTTTTATAGCTAAAACTGTTTTATGACTAAAATTGTTTTATAGCTGAAAATGTTTTTTGATAAAAATGTTTTATGGCAAAAAATGTTTTTTATCTAAAAATGTTTTATAGATAAAAATGTTTCATGGCTAAAAATATGTTATGGCTAAAAATGTTTTATAGATAAAAATGTTTCATGGCTAAAAATGTTTTATGACTACAAATGTTTTAATATAACGCATTCCGGCTTAATAAAATGTGAACCACAATTTGATAATATTTTGAACATGAATCATAGATGATTTCCTTGTAGGTATAGGTATATACTCCTAAAATGAGAAACAATAAAGTATTTTTTTTAAAAACAAGCCTTTCCATAGCCTTGTGTGATCATTGTTCAATGTTTTATTCGCCTTAGTCCGCAAGACATAAAAACATTTTTAATCCGGCCCGCCACCAAAAAAGACCACCTGGTCTACAACAAAACAGGAATCTGTTGGGGGCCTTAATTATTGTGGGTGAGATCAATGTTCCTTTCGAAAGGTTACCGCTTGAAAGAACATCAACCGAGTCATCGTTGTAAAAATCTACAAAGATAAGTTGTTAGATTTGATCAGAAGTGGATTTAATCCGAGTTGGTATTGAACCTCTTCCCCCAGACTCGCTCGATTTCGAAATTCGACACTATTCCAATGTTTGTGTTGGGTAAGTCTCGAAATCGCTCCCCTTCTGGCCAAATCTAGAAACCCAGGACACTAGTCTGAATTCTTCACCAAATAAAGTTGATTGTTTATCTCAGATCTTCAGACAAGATTACATTTCCATTGTGTTGCCAACAACTATTGTGTCTGTGTCAGACAGTTGACCGAATTGTAGATGGAGTCCTTATGGAGTTCATATTCATGCCTCAGCCAAATCATATTCAAACATATATTGGGTTTTGAATTTCAACAGACTATGTAGTGCCAGTTGTCAAGTGTTCTAGACAGTTCTATTTGAACTTTGTCAATGTCTTTGAAAATCGTTTCTCTGCAAGCGGTTTCAATCTATTCCACACTTTTCTATCGTCAAAGTTAACATGTTAGTTTCACGATACTCAATTCTTCCCAAATAAAATATATATGCACAAGCAGAACTTACACGAAGATACAAAGAAAAGCAGTTGTTTTTGCTATGATATATGATTCATTGTCAGTTATGGGAAACAAATACAGGTAACGTAAGTATCGACATGTTTACAACTCAGGCTCCTGATTTCAATTCACAATTCGTAGTCTTGGAATTTTTAGATATTTACGTAGTAAATCAATTGAAAATATGGGGGCGTTTGCACAATTAGCGGTAGTGATAATATGCCAAACGTTTATATGACAGTAATACGTGTATCGTAGACCAGATAACAAATTATAATTTGCACTCATTTAATGTACACGTCCGACACTGACACCAAACATAGCCCAATTGATAGATTAAAGCCACCGGTGAATATGCTAGTTGGGTTATCTTGCATTTGGACTATGGGATCTTGGATAGCACCCACAAAAAATGTGTTACATTTTCGATAACGGTAACGTAAGTATCTTTTTACGCTCTAGTCCGGCATCCTACAACACAACCTTGGGCATTCAACAAAACATTCACAAGAACTTTGTATTTACTGTGAGAGAGGCGAGACAGCAATAGCATGGGGCGCCAGAAATTGTTTCCAATAACTGAGAATGAACCATATATGTCATGTCTTTCTATGATATCATGCTATGATGATCGCAAAATAAAAAAAGCAAGCCTGAAAGTCAGATCATAAATGCGCTATTTAAACACGAGTTCAGTTAAATGTTAAAAATATAAACTCCGCGATAAGAGATATGTTAAAAAAACACAGCGATATGAGATATGTTAAACAAATTAAAAAAGCTTCTTCTTAAAAAACGAACGCAAACTTACGTCACAGGTTTATTTCGAGAATCCATTTTTTAAAAAGAACAAACAAATATTATTTTATTACGTCATTAAAAAGTTACGTTCGATATGTAAACTTGTCAGTCAGTCAGTCAGTGAAAACTATCGCTGCTAGAGAATCGTAGCGCATCTAAAAACGGCTAAGCACAACACATATATATATATAATTGTAATGCCATATTTAATGTTAGAAAGGCGTTTGTAGAAGTGTAGCAGTTAGTGCAGGTCTAACAAGCAATTAATAGTATGTTTGATCTTTTTAGAATGTTCAAGAAAGGTGGCCTCGTGCCCGGCTTTAGCAATTTATTACTTAATGTGTTACGACCAAAATTGTTTATTTTACAAAGTGTTTAACGGCTTCTTAATATCAGCACAGTACATATGTATTAACGAAATGGGTAATCCATGGTTATTTGGTCTTAAATACGATAGCATAAAGATCGCCAAAGGTTATCACCCTTGATGGCTAAAAATAGCTAGATCTTTTCGTTTCCAGCTCTCTCTTTGATTACATGGTAATCCTTGGTCATTTGGTCCTAAAATACGATATCATAATGATTGCTAAAAGTTACCCCCCTTGATGGCTAAAATGACTAGATTTTTCATTTCCAGCTCTCTCTTTGATTACATGGTAATCCTTGGTTATTTGGTCCTAAAATACGATAGCATAATGATGTTATGATTTGCGTATCCGTCTACTTGTGGCGGAAATGTAAGTGACCTCGATCACCTTAGGAGATGGGGATATTGCATCAATGTTGTAAACAGGAAATGGTGACTGGTCATTGACACGTAGGCCTTAGATAAACTATAAAAAGCAGACCCAAAGAAATCATCCCGGGCTGGGAAGCGGACAGAAATCTCGACACTCAAAGAAGACAGACATCAGCGGAGCCGAAAGGCACGAAACCGCTGTCCCTGTTTGGGGGACAGCCTGGCGGTTCTCCTTGTCTTCTCTCTTCCACTCTTCACTATCCGGCCGACAAAGATGTATGTTATGTAATAAAAATATGTCCAGATATTTTTACAAGCAAGTCTTCGGGTTTCTTTTCTATCCAAGCCCAGGACTTATGTATAGTGGGGTACTATACAACAATGATTGCTAAAAGTTACCCCCTTGATGACAAAAAGATGCCAGATTCTTCATTTCCAGCTCTCCCTTTGATTACATGGTAATCCTTGGTTATTTTGTGCATACGATAGCATAATGATTGCTAAAAGTTACCCCCTTGATGGCAAAAAGTGGCTAGATTCTTCATTCATGGTAATCCTTGGTTATTTGGTCCTAAAATACGATAGCATAAAGATCGCCAAGAGTTATCCCACTTGATGGTTAACAATGGCTAGATTTTCCCTTTTTTTTCATTTCCAGCTAACTTTATAGCTAAAAATGTTAAGTAAGCTTCAACATTCATATAAAAGGTTATGATCAGAGGTTAGGCATTGCGGTTAGGATTTCGAGAACGACATCTTAGATTTGAAGAATGATATCTTATAGCGAGAACTAAAACGTTATTTGAAGCGTACTTACATTCTTTAGCTATGAAGTTAGCTGGAAATGACAGATCTAGCCATTTTTAGCCATCAAATGTGATGACTTTTAGCAATATTTATGCTATCGTATTTTAGGACCAATGATTACCAGGTAATCAAAGAGAGAGCTGGAAATGAAAGATCTAGCCATTTGTAGCCATCAAGAGGGATAACCTTTGGCAATCTTCATGCTATTGTATTTTAGAACCAAATAACCAAGGATTGCCATGTAATGAAAGAGAGAGCTGGAAATGACAAATCTAGCCATTTTTAGCCATCAAGGGTGATAACTTGTACCAATCCTTATGCTATCGTATTTAAGGACCATTTTTAGCCATCAAGGGTGATGACTTTTAGCAATCTGTATGCTATTGTATTCTAGGACCATATAACCAATGATTACCACAAAGGTGTTGTGGCAGATACTCTTTATACGTTTTACATGCTTTTAACTGTTCAATTTGTTTATTTCAGAGTGGGGCTGGTTGTATCTTACCTATGGAACATACAGTCATTCTGTTAACCATCAGTGGTGCAGCTTCTTTGCTGAGCAGTATGGTCATCCACTGACAACAGGGTGAACCTTCCAATGGAAGTTGACGTCAATCCTGGGAGTTGTCAACATGATACGCAGATTTGCATTGACTCCGAACAAACTCCGTCGATTGTTTGACCATTTTGTTTTGTTTTGTTTTGAAAATATGTTATGCCAATAAAATAACAGAGGGAATAAAAATAACTATTAAAAATAATTCCTCATTCGCCAAAAATCTGTATTTTCTGTACAAGTTTCTGGTTACCTAATAAACGACATGGCTTCCTAAGTATTCTGATCATTTGTCTGAATAATTTCCTATGTGTACAGGGACATGCAATAAGTAAATAGACATCAACAGTTTAGCTTCAACTTTATACGAGCGTTTACAGTACAAAACGAGGGTTTAACTATTAAAAGATTATCTTACTTAATACGTTGCTTACTTTCCTTTAGCCATTTTAAAAGCAACAACTCGTCTTGGTATAGGATTATTCTTATCTAATATTGCACAGGCGTGTTCAATGGGATTCGTGTCCGGGGACTGACTTGGCCAAGGAAGTCATTTGATGCAGTATCTGAAAATTGAACAAATCGCCAGAAAAAGATATGCTGTGCCAAAATTCAAATCAAAGTCCTCTCGGTTGCCCACTCATTCCTCTTCTTAATATTAGTCGTGGTTAAAAGGGGATTCCTCCTGGTTGCTCGTCCATAATAACTAAGTTGGTGTAGATAATTCTTTGCTGTTCTTGGGCTGAATTGATCTTTTTCGGCCACGTTCTCAACATAAAACTAAAGGTGTTTGTTTACTTCTTGCATGTCTCTGTATATCTACTCAGGGGCATAACTGGAGATTTGGGGGCCGGGGTCTTGGCTCCTTAAGGGCCCCGCTCCAACAGGGAAAGGTATTGCCTGGGGGTCTGTGGGAAGACCTTTCAAAAGTATAGTAGCGGATATAAAACAAAAGTTATTAAAGGCATTGACGTGGGTAGGGATTTGAGGGCCCGGGCGCGCGGCTTGTCTCTTTGGGGTCATCAAAGAGACAAGCTGCGCGCCCGGGCTTCAACATTTAGTGAGATCTGTTATTGTATAATGTTAATAGAAATGCAGTAGGTGAACAACTATTCATAAAACCTTTTCCACCCCTCTCCATTCGGACCCGAGATTTCAAATCCCCTCATCCCCACTCTCAGCTACGCCCCTGTCTCTACTTGTCAATACTGCTACTTTCTACCGGCCGAGAAGAGATACATAATATTCTTCAAAATAGATAAGCCTCTTCTGGCAAGGTTCCAATGGTTAGTGTACAGCTGTGGTCAAATGTACAGCTGTGGTCAAATGTACAGCTGTGGTCAAATGTACAGCTGTGGTCAAATGTACATACACGGCAATAATTTTCAATTTCATTTACATGTTAAAATACTTTAGTGAATTATACGAAAAACTACTAAAAATAATTCCTCATTTGCCAAAAATCTGTATTTTCTGTATAAGTTTCTGATTACCTAATAAACGACATAGCTTCCTAAGTATTCTGATCATTTGTCTGAATAATTCCCTATGTGTACAGGGACATGCAATAAGTAAATAGACACCAACAGTTTAGCTTCAACCTTATTCGAGCGTCTACAGTACAACGAAGTTTTAAGCAAATATATTAGGTTTAACTATTAAAAGATTATCTTATTTAATACTTTGTTTACTATCCTTTAGCCGTTTTATGAGCAACAACTCGTATTAGGATTAACAAGTTCTGAAATGGCAGTTTGTGTTATTTCAGACCATGCGTGGCGTAAGAGATTCAGCAAATCTGAACGGGTTGCTGGCTTTTTAGACTTATTACGCAAGTTATTATCTAATAATGTCACAGGAAAGCAATTCAAACAAGCCTGGCTACTGCAGGGTCAAACTACCTCTATTTCCGACTGAAGATGATTACTACAAATTTTGAATTGTATATATAATAAATACATTCATAGATGTATAAGACATGTCAGTTTAACTCAGTTGGTAAGAGTGCCGCCTACCAACCACTTTTCAAATCACGGTAGCGAAATGTTAATTTTATATATCGGTTTGGTTTAACGGTAATCTATGGGTGTGTGTTATCTATGTGATACATATACGACGAATAAATACGTAAGTATTTGAAACTGAAGTCAAAGCCGTTTTAATGACGTTTTGCAAGGAGAAATGGTCAAGAATACCTCCTGAATGTTGCAAAAAGGTGGTTGTGAATTAAAAGAACAGCTTAGTGGCTGTGACAGCAGAAAAAGGACATGTAGCCAAATAATAGAATGGTGTATAAGCACTTGTGTCTTTGTCCTCAACATATTTGTTGCACATGGCATTGGTTTTACTGAAGTTCATGTGAAGACCTACTTTCAAGGACAAAAGAATTGTCGACAACCAAAGCGTCCTCCCGATAGTCACTTATAGAGTTGAAAGATGGAACTTAACCAAACGATTGGCTCTCAAGTTAAGAACCACGAAACGTGCCTAAGAGATGGTCATGCTTAACATCACATGGAGAAATCACTCGAAAGCAAAGTATATTAGAGAGAAAACAGGAGTCAGGGATATCATAGAATCCATTAGAAAATTCAAATGGCAACGGGCAGACCATGTTGCAAGAATGTCAGACAATCGCTGGAGGTCGCGACTCACAAGAGAGATCCTATGCGGAATTGTGGCCGGCAGAAAATAAGATGGCGCGACGGCTTAGACAGTTTCAGGGAAATATTGGCACCGCGACGCCCGCGATAGAGAGATCTGGCGAATCTTGGGGAAGGTCTATGTCCAACGACGAACGTTAGAATGATGATGATGATGATGATGATGATGATGATGATGATGATGATGATATAATAAAGATTGATAGATAGATAAATACACATCTACTGAAAAATAGTATACAAATAATCAAGCGACAAAAATGGAGATGGGCTGGAAACTTATAAAGAAGAAAGAACAACAG
>VCCN01002061.1:1334415-1344415 GCA_006491835.1 Architeuthis dux
TGATGATGATGATGATGATGATGATGATGATGATGATCTTAGCACTTTTCAAGATGTCTTACAATTCGGGTAATCTGATGTCATTTTAGAAGCTCTGGGCAAACAACGAACCTTTAAACGGATATAATGGAGAAAAAGCAGCGGCTTTTAAATATCAAAAGGGACAGTGCCCGACCAAAAGGTGCATGTTTGGAATGGGCCGAACCTTCTAAAGAAATCCGAACACTGCCGGACACAAACTAAGAGACCAATTTAGCATAAACCTACATTGTAAATTGACAAAGAACCAAGAAAATAACATGTTCAATATGTAAGTAGATTAATCTAATCGAACTAGTCGATTGATCGAGGTTCACAACCATGGCCCAGTAGATACAAACGTTGGTTAGGTGCATGTAGTTACCTGATGTTCGTGAGTTCAATCTCTGGGTCAGGCAGTGAAAGTCTCATACTCTGGTTTAGTGGAAAAGCAAAAGTAGCATCACAAGGAAGAATTAACTATACTAGGGCAGTGCCAGTTCCAAAGGTGTATGTTTGGAAGGGGCCAGATTTTGGCAAAATAATTTTCCGTCTGTCGTACGAAACTACGGCTTTGGTTACTTCTTTTCAGAGTTGCTAATTTAGATATTTTATGTCTAAATTTAGATAATTCTAAAGTGGGTTAGTCAAGGGAAATTATTCATATAAACTGAAGAAAGATCTATAACCTTTAAAATCCTAGTTATTTTTATTAGATTTCCCGAGAACCGCTGACACAAACAACTTCAAACCCGAATCTGCACTGCCTTGTGTGTTGACTAATATATCTGGCGAATGTCAACTTCGTACTATGGCCATTTGTCAAGTAATCACAGTACATGTACGTACGTACGCACACACACACACACACACACACACATACACACACATACACACACATTTCCTCAATTGTAATTAGATATAACAAATCTATCAGCTCCAAACGTCGCGGTTTCCTTGCCATTGGAACCAGGTGAATGATTTGTGAAAAATCGTGTGCAGCCAGTACACGTTAAACAAATACACGTACAACGTCAAACAAATACACGTACAGACGACTTCGTTCTATGGTCTAGCACTCAACGGAACGTAGACCATCATCGTTGACCTTGAAGGATCACCATGACGACGATAATCAATTAATCAATATCCATTCTACTTTCACTTTCACTTTCTCTGTTCCTTTGAGGAGGACCAATGACCAAGCAAGGAAAGGTTGGATGTCAGTAGGTCAGAAATGTTGGGAAACTGATTCATAACGAATATGATTTATAACTTTCTTGTGGATATATTTACTCGCTCTGGTAGTATCTTTGCTCAGGTGTTTTACCGTAGTCCATGGGGATTTGTGAGGCTTAGTATTGCTACGAGCAGAGGCCAAGGATTCTCGGGGGATCAGTAAGCCCCGAGTAGCACACCCCCATTGCACTGAAAGAGGAGGAGAGGGCTCGCCCTGACACCATTGTGACACGAGTTCTAGGGATTAGAGCGATTTGGAGAATTGCCTGCATGCGGGACCCACGTTGAACCGACCTTGTGTCTCATCTTGCTCTCGTGGGGAAGCTGGGCGAATACGTACAAGAAATAACACTTTCAGTCGGCAAACAGTTTTTTTGGTTCCATTCTGTAACGTCTGATTTTGTTAGAGTATTTGATTCCTGATAGGCAAAAATAATGTTGTAGACCAACCAGGGGCGAAGCTGAGAGAGGGGCGAATTTAAATTTTAAATTTTCACCAGACCTCCTTGTGTAGGGGGTTCCCAAAAGCTTTAAGAGTAGTAGTTCACCTACTGTATTTCTACTAACATTATACAGTAACAAATCACACTAAATATTGGAGGGGGGCCCATCAAGGAGCCAATCACACCGGACCCCAAAATCTCCAGCTACGCCCCGAAGGCCTATTCAGATGAATGTTTAACAAGACTACACACACACACACATATGAATGATGACAGAGGGGTTGAGGTTTATCCCAGTATCAGTTAATTTTTAGAACTAGGGCAGTGGCCGTTTTTAAGGTGCATGTTTAGAAGGGGTCGGACTTTATGATGTGCGGAGCAGCCTGCCATAATTGTCATGTAAAATAATTTTCCGTCCGTCGTACGAAACTAAGTATTACTAAGTATTTCGATTACTTCTCTTCGGTGTGCTAATTTAGATATTTTACATCTACATTTAGATAATTCTAAAGAGCGGAAGTCAAAGAAGATACTTTATAGAAACTATGGAGAAAGATCTATAATCTTCAATATTTTATTTATTTTTATTCGATTTCCGAGAACCGCTGATCAAAAAGACTTTAAACTCGACACTACACTACCTTGTGTGCTGACTAATATATTTGGCGAATGTCAACTTCGTACAATGGCCAGTTGTCGAGTAATGTACATTCTTGAAGTGGTGTTTAGCTTTTGTAGATATGTGTAGCTTTCATTACTACGAATCCATCGTGTATGGTTGTTTTAGTTCAGATAAATAATTTATTGAATTTCTTTCAAGATTACTTTTTATTTAACTCATTGATTCATTTTAACCCATTAACTGCAGATGACTGAAATTTCAGTCAATTGGAGCTCTGTGGCTCAACTGCGAATGAAGGCAATTTCCATCAGTCACAAAATGGTCCCTTCCACTTAAAGTTACGGATGCCTTTTTCTGCTTGTTTCTCTGTTCGTAACTTTAAGTGGAAGGATTCATTGTTTACAGAGAAAAGAAACCCATCTGCTTATTTTATGCCCCTCTGTATAATCAGAGTTAGCGCTGCATTTAGAACAGGGCAACTGAGCTGCTCCTGCTGCGGTTCGTGGGTTAATCCGTGTCTCAGTGGAGTGCGTGAAACTGAGTGACATTTAATTAGCGTGGATTAATTGTGACAGCTTATTAGCAGAGACGAATAAACAAACGCCGTGGTTAACGCTAGAAGGCCAGAGAGTCAATCGGGATAATTGTAAACGCAACTTCAACCAGTCGAAGACAACAGTGTCTGGTTAGTAGACTCAATAGAAACCGTCATGTGACCAACATCTTTTGGCAGCATGTCGTGTTGGGGGTGATCAATTAAAGAATTGGAAAAGGGGCTGATCAATAAATGAGTTACTTCTCCCGCCTTTTGTTCGGCAGTGAGCACTGAAAAAAGGTTTTTAAAAAACAAGGGATAAATTTAGCATAAACTTACATTGCAAATTGAACTAAAAACCTATTTAGGGGGAATTTTCAAAAAACAAGAAACCATTTTTTCTAGACATAATAAGGAGAAAATTTTTAAATTTTCAGCCCTCTAGCACTATTAGATCAGCCTCTGTGCGTGATACAAACAGACAGACAGACAGACCAACTTAAAAACTGAAGGAACCTATGTTGACAGTTTTAGTGACAGTTTTGGTTGATGGTTTCTAACACCAATGTTATACTCATTTAAAGCCCATTTATCAAATAAAATAACCATACATTAAGACTCCAGAACAAATTATTAATTAAAAATGGTGCATTTACTTTTGTTGTATAGACGGTGAATGTCCTGGACTTGGATAGAAAGGAAACTCGAAGACTTGCTTGTAAACATATCTGGACATATTTTTATTACATAACATACATCTTTGTCGGCCGGAGAATGAAGAGTGGGAGAGAGATAAGGGTGCCGAGAGACCGTTCCCAACAGGGGAACTTGGTCTTATGTTTTCCCAGCCCTAGGCGGTCTGCCTCCTGGCTGCTTGGGTCCTTTCTTGTCTGTCCCCAACAGGGAGAGTGGTCTTGGGCCTTCCGGCTCCGCTGATGTCTGTCTCTTCTTTTAGTGTCGAGATTTTTGTCTACCTTCGAGTTTTCTATTCGGGTCTGCTTTATAGGTTTCTCTAACGCCTACGCAGGTGTCATTCACATCCTGTTTGTTGGAAACCTACGCAATATACCTATTTCCTAACACTTTTATTTAAACTTATTAATTGTTTTTTAAATAGCCAGATTTTTATCGGCTAATTTGGCAACCCTGGTTTTTAAGAGGCTTTTTCAGATATGTCCACGCATCTCTATAAGACACTTTTTGGTTGGTCGATCCCGATTATGTTAAATATCAATTTTCTCAGCCGTATCATGTTGGATTGATATGAAACTTGGTCCAGACCTTAGGGTGAGCCATCTTCATCTTCCCCCTCCTGCTACTACTGCCACAACTAGTCATGTTAAATATCAATATTCTCAGCCGTATCATGTTGGATTGATATGAGAATTGGGCCAGACCTTCGAGTGAACCATCATCATCTTCCTCCCGCTTCTCCTGCTACTACTATTACAATTAGTAATGCTAAATATCAATTTTCTCAGACGTATCATGTTGGATTGATATGAAACTTGATCCAGACTTTTTAGGTGAACCATCCCCATCTTCCCCCTCCTGCAACCACGACTAGTAAGGATAATACTGTTACTACTACTTCGTTTAGAATCTCTTTGAAATGTGGACGTAAGGATGGTAGACGTGTTATTGAACTTATTGTTTTGTCTTCCTTATAGGAAAGTATAAGTAGAAGTTAAATAAGATTGATTAGATCAATCAGTCTGATTAGTAAAAGGTAAAGCGTCCCGTCTCTTAAGAGACAGCTCTCAATGGTGACGAAGACCCGGTTTCTGTTGCATGCGTCAGCTTGGTGATCCTTGCAAGTTTCAAGTTTGGTCGAGACCAGGACTTTATTCATACAAGTTTTAATGACCACCCCTTTGGCAGGATGCAAGTCCACCGAAGGGATACCTCCACCATAATCAAACAGCTGTACTCAATTAGTTGCCGAGTGTACAGGAAAATCTGTCTTAATGAAGAGTTTTCCACACCGCCCATACCAGGAATCGAACCCAGGATTTCCATATGTGTGAGGCTGACGTGCTAACCATTACACTATCCGAGCGGACTCATCTGATTAGTATCTACCGATAAGAATGAGTATTTGTTGTTCTGGTCGTTTGTACATGTCTATATTTTTTAGTAAGTTGTAATGCTTATACAATACATCCATCTGTCTTCGTTTTTGTCAAAGCGCAGTCTAAGTCGGAGGCCGAAGTTGACTTTGTTTTCTTAGCGTAACATCGGCTAAATTGGAAAAAATCAGCAGAAGAATTGCTTATTTGGCAACCCTGGAAGAAAGGCCACCCCTTCTCTTTTTCTCTAGCTCTGTGGTTTGCTTCGGATATGGATGTTGCCTGATCGACCTTATTCTACCATGTCTCCCTATCGGTAGCCTGTTGTCAACTAAAGGTTGTAGATTCCCCAAGAGATGAGGATCTCTTTTAAAGAGTCTGTATATCTCTTCTGGGATACCGCTATGCTCTACCGGCCAGAGACCAGTTCCCCGAACAGGAAGGTATTTGGAAGACGATAGTCTTCGATCCTTACCACATGGTCTACCCATCGTAAACGAGTCTTTTGCAGCAGATATTTAATGCTTTTCGCCCTGGTTGACTTGAGGACTTTGGTGTCAGTGATAAACTGACTCCAGTGCAGTTGAGAATGGTGCAGAGGCAACGCCGATGGAAGTGTATGTGGCTCTAGGTGTACATGGCTCTAGTATATGACTCGAGATTCGGCTTCAAATAGATGCCTTTTAGACTCTTGTTTCTCCAGACACGTTAGTGTAGTCTACCAACAGTTTGGTTTACCTTTGCCAATCTGTTGTTTATCTCTGTCAAGCCTGGTGTCGATGGACAGTATGCTACCTAGGTCGGGGCAGGACTTCTCTCTCACACACACACACACACGCATATATATATAGTGAATAAGTAAAGCCAATAGATATACAGATGTATATGTATTATCTTGAAATTGTTTTATTATAAAACTGCTCAATACACAAAGTGGTAGAGCTGAAATGTAAATATCTGATAATACATGGCTCATACAGAGTTTAAACTTTGTTTCACTGTTTTAGATCTTCATGTGAGCGGGCTTGTTTCAGTTGTTTTCCTTTAAATAGCAAATTTGTTGCAGTCTGTGAGGTTGGGTTGGAGGATACTGACGGTTGGAGATCTTTTTTTTTTAAATAGTTTTTAAGTTGATTTGAGTTGTGTTCCTTTGATATTTTTCTGAGCGTTTTAAATTTCGACGACTGTTAATTTTTAGGGTATGTATTTTTTAAAATTGTGTGTTGTTCATTTGTATAAGTTTTTTTGAGGTATTGTATTTTAATTTTGAGTTCTTTGGAAATAATATTATATTTGTGTTTTCCGTAAATTTTAGTTATTTCCCTTTGATTTTACATGGCGTTTATTTCGTGGATAATTTTAAAAATTAAAACATGACAACAATCAAGCCACTCTACCTCACCTCTCCATTTCTTTATAAAAAATCTCCAACCGCCAATACCCCCCATCCAACCCAACTTCAAAATCTAAAATTCGTGAGATAATACATCCATGAAATATATATTCTTTTTAAAATTATCCACGAAATAAACGAAAAATACATACCCTAAAAATTAACGGTCGTCGAAATATAAAAAAAAATGTTTTCAAACGCTCAGAAAAAAATCAAAGGGAAACAACTCAAATCAACTTCAAAAAAAGATCTCCAACCGTCAATATCCTCCGACCCAACCCCACAGACTGCAACAAATTTGCTATTTAAAGGAAAAAAACTGAAACAAGCCCGCTCACATGAAGATCTAAAACAGTGAAACAAAGTTTAAACTTTGCTTGCACCCCTTTCCCAATAGAAATCATTAGGTGCCCCACTGATAGCTCTATCTATTAGGAACTGTCAACCAAAACTGTCAACATTAAGATAGTCAACGTACATATGTATCAAGTGTACAGGCCGCACCAATGGAGCTATAGGGCTGAAAATTTAAACATTTACTCCCTATTACGTCTAGAAAATACGTTTTTTTTCTCTTTTTTAAAATCTCCCTTCCACAAAATATGTTTTTAGTATATGATTCAATTTACAATGTAAGTTTGTGCTAAATTGATCTGTTAGTTTGTGTCCGGCAGTGTTCAAGTTTGTTTTTTGGTTGAAAATTCGGATTTTTTAATGATCCAACAAAAATGCGAAAGAAGTAACATATTCACTGATCACCCCCAACACAGCAAAAGATGTTGGTCACGCGAGGGTTTCTATTGAGTGACTAACCAGACCTGTATCTTTCTTACAATCTCCCTTGGTTTCTCTAAATTCCGCTTGTCTTCTGCCTTTTCATCACATCCTGTTAGCTATCAGATAACATGTCGGCTCTTATTCTCATTCCTTGGTTTTCTCTTGTCTATACAATCTGGATATGAAGACTCCTGTGTCCATTCGATCCTCTCCTTAAACACTCGAGATTGCACTCAGCAAACTTTGTCTTTAATCTATCCCAGCATTCAATTATAAACGCCCGGAAACAACTGGTCAATATTTACAATGTTACAACTTCCGCTGTGGAGCCTCGTTCTCACTCAACAATCATTCCTGTATATTGTCCGGTTTCATTAGTTTGCTTTGTACACAAACATGCGACGCAATAGGGATTTGTCTCGGTGTCCTGCACGAGTAAAATAAATGTTAAAATTATATGTATACTAGTAAAATCCCCATTGCGTTGTTGACGTTATACCGAATCGCGTTGGATATACCGGACACGATCACCGAAGTTCAAGCGACGTCGAGATTGGTCATTAC
This sequence comes from Architeuthis dux, assembly GCA_006491835.1. NCBI lineage: Eukaryota > Metazoa > Mollusca > Cephalopoda > Oegopsida > Architeuthidae > Architeuthis > Architeuthis dux. The sequence goes on from VCCN01002061.1 coordinate 1,342,076, forward strand.
CCAGATGGGTGACCGTCTAGGAATACCGGGTACCGTAAGCAACAACAGGTTTTGGTAAAGATCTACATCCGTTAACCAAGTCGAAAAAAAATAGAAACAATTTTTCTCTAGACTGGCTATTTCATGATTTGTTTACGCTTTCTGAACACATAGAGATGGCTGGCCAAAGCCATATATACAAGATTTGGTAAAGATCTACATCCGCTAACCAAATCGAAAGAAAATAGAAACAATTTTTGGTAAAGATCTACATCTGTTAACCAAGTTGAAAGAAAATAGAAACATTTTTTGGTAAAGGTCTACATCCGTTAACCAAGTCGAAAAAAATAGAAACAAGTTTTGGTAAAGGTCTACATCCGCTAACCAAGTCGAAACAAAATGGAAACACTTTTTGGTAAAGGTCTACATCCGTTAACCAAGTCGAAAAAGATAGTAATTTGTTGTGCTTTCAATCCGCTAGACGCTAACAATCTTACTAGAAGTTGTTAGTTTTTAGAAAAAATGTTTTATAAGGTTTTACGAGGGGGGTTCTATTTACAATGTAACTGTATGGTAAACGGGACCGTTACTTTCAGTGCGTTGTGTGGAAGTGAGGCTTCGAAGTATTCGGTTACTTCGAAGTATTCGGTTACTTCCTTTGTGAAGGTTGTTAACTAGGTGTCTTCGGTTATTTCCCTTGTCAGGCTTCTGTGATATTTTAAAGCACAGAAGAAACGTCATTAAAATATCAAATAAACCTAGTCAACAACCTTTACAAAAGAAATAACAACATGCTTTTGAGGTCAAGGTTTTAGTAAGAGCAATATTATATGGAATATATAGGATGTCTCAAAAAATGTACACACACCATTACAAAGAGATAAGCCACTTTAAATGTAAGGGGGGTCAGTATCTTTTCAGAAAGGAAACATACATATACGTTTCTTTTATGTTGTGTTGGGAGTGATCAAATAAAAGTTGAAAAAAAGGGGTGATCAATGAATAAGTTACTACTCTCGCCTTTTGTTGGGCTGTGATCATTAAAAAGGTCTGGATTTTCAAAATCTAGCGGGCACAAAATAGTGACCAATTTAGCATAAACTTACATTGCATATTGAACCCGCCCCTAAAAAACTATTTAGAGAGAGTAATTTTCAAAAAAACAAAAAGTTCATTTTCCCTACTCATTGAGGGGAGTGTGTGTGCAACATTTCAATTTTCCACTATGAACGGTTAGGGGTGGGCGAAGTCCGGATACATAGATAGATACATAGATACATATGGTGTACAATAGGATAAGGGCTATCCGACATAATGATGATAGGAAAAGACAATGTTACTCCGGACCCACACAGAAACATCCCACACACACTGGTGCGGCCTGTACGCGTGACACTTACATACATACATAGTCAGCCAGCCAGCCAGACTCACTTTAAAACTGAAGAAATCTATGCTGGCAGTTTTGGTGACAGTTTTGGTTAACGATTTCTAACAATGAAAGCCATAAACCACGAAAGTGATAAACAACGTTGCACACGATACGTTTTCATGTATTACGCAACGGCGGCTTTTATTGTCTGCAATTAAATGACAAATATTATTGGTCATATAACACTGAACAACGTATTTTTACTTTTTTTTTTGTTCCAGGGTAATAAGTGTTATTTTCTGATTGATTATGTCTGAAAAATATAGAAAATATCAATTATTCGTTTCAAACTTTGCTTTTGCCACCAGGACAGTGATAATTTGAAATCTACTTATTTCCAATAGGACAACGGACAAATTTGCACATTTTTAATCACATAAAGTAAGAAAAACAATTACATATGAATGTCACTGTCCTGGACACACACGCAAAGTCTCAAGGGAATAACAGCCATGTTCTTTATTGTTTACACATAAGCAATAAGAAAATAACACTTATTACCAAGGAACAATAATCGTATTGGGCACTTGACGATTTCTGTTGAGTGACTATACTGTTCAATCCTTGGACCGGGTAGTGCAAAAAAGTTATATACTTTTGTTCAGCTGAACACTGCAACCTTTTTAATTTTTCTTTTGTTCCTGGGTAATAAGTGTTATTTTTATTTATTTTTTTTAATTGATTATGTCTAAAGAGTATAGATGGCTATTATTGCCTTCAAAGCTTTCCTTTTGTGACCAGGACAGTGATAATTTGAATTCTGACCGGGGAATTTGCACATATTTAATCACATAAAGTTAGAAAAACAATCACCTATGAATATCACTGTCCTTGTCACAAAAGCATAGTTTGGAATAAAGGGAATTGCGTTGCACGGTGCAATGCGTGTTTGAGATGTGTTTGAGATGCCTGCATTCGTTGTTCAAACC
>VCCN01002061.1:1353262-1376801 GCA_006491835.1 Architeuthis dux
TAGATAGATAGATAGATAGATAGATATGAACAGAGATAGGTAAATAGGTAGATAGATGTATAGAGTACAGAGGCATCGAGTACTTTATTTTTATGTGTTGAATGTCGCAATTATGGCCAAGAAGAAAGATTTTAGTGCCTTATAATGACTTAGTGACTTATAATGGCTTAGTGACATAAAGACAGTTATGTACAGACTGAGATTAATTCATTGATTGAATGAGTAATTAGTTAATTGACAGGTATGGTTAGTCACTCAATAGAAACCGTCATGGTACCAACGTCTTTTGACAGCATTCTGTGTTGGGGTGATCAATTAAAAACATTGGAAAAAGAGGTGATTAATGAATGTTACTTCTCTAGCCTTCTTTTCGGGAATTGATCATTAAAACAAGTCTGATTTTTTTTAAAAACAAGCGTGCCGTGTACGCAATCGGACGCAAAGTAAGGGACCAATTTAGCATATTACCAAATTTGCATTGTAAATTTACCCTCCCTATAAAGTTGCCTATTTTTTGCTTTCCCTATTTATATCAGTTAACATGTTTTGTAATTTTCCGGATGCTTCCGATGTCATAGATGAACAGATCAAAGACAAAGGTAATGTTCAACGATAAAGTCCCCCAAAAGGCCATAAAAATAGAAGGAGAGACTCTAGAAGAGGTTGATGAATATATCTACCTAGGACAGGTAATAAAGCTAGAGAAAGACCACGACTGCGAAATAACTCTAGGGATAACTCTAAGAGATAGAAAAATATCAACATGGATCAGCGAGAGGACTAAAATGGAGATGGGCTGGTCACTAAGCAAGAAGAGATGACAATAGATGGGGGAAAGACTAACCTATTGGTGCCCATGGGACAGTAAACGCAGTAGACACGAAATGGAGGGACGAGATTAAAACGTTTGCCGGTAAGACGTGGCAGATAGGTCGTCATGGAAGGAGATGGGAAAGGCCTTTGTCCAGCAGTGGACTTATAACGGATGATGATGATTATAAAGTTGAGGGAACATTTTAAAAAACAAAAAAAAATAATAAGCAGTGAATGTTTAAATCTTCAGTCCTCTAGCTCAATCGGTGCGGCCTGTACGCGTGATACATAGAGAGCCAGACAGCTAGATCAACTTAACAACTGTAGAAACATATAATGATAGTTTTGGTGACAGTTTTGATTGACGGTTTCTAATACTGCAAGGCAACTTTGATACCCAGGTACGTCATTGAAAATTGGGGATCGATGCTTGGACTTTATCTAAGTCCGAACATTGTCAAGGATTGACAGAGGACGACGAGCTATGGTACGCTATATGTGCAAGTATATATCGAAAACTTGAGTTAATACATTCAAGTCTTTATTTAGGCGCAAGTATGTGTGTGTGCTGCAAGGTAAATATGTGTGTATGTGTGTATATGTGTGTGTTAAACTTATTAGTGTTTCTCTTATGTTCGTTTTGTTGCACGTTATATGTTTACTTATTGTGTCAATACATATACGTGTTGGTTGATTGGGAGGGGGAAACATAGCAACATTAAAATCTTACTGATATAGTACAGCGAGTAAAATGCAGAATGCACAGTCATCCTGCTGTTATCCCTCACCACGCCCGTGTCTTACCTCATAAAGAGGGAATACAATGGTTCGCTAAGGGGCGGTGGAGCTCTGAGACTACTCTGATTGAAATCAGTTGTAACCAACCCACCAACACGGCATGGGCCAGCGCGCCATGGTATTGCCTAACACTACCCATGGTTTGCACGATCAAAGATATACCGGACATACCTGCTGGGTTAGCGGTTTCAAAAGGCCCAGCTATATCATTTGCTTTGGGAGGGGGTGATGTGCTCCAAGGGCGAGTACCCAAACACAACTCCAAGAGCGTCACCAAGAAAGCAATATTATACATTGGCACCTACAACGGCAGAATACTCTCTACAGAAATACAACTAACCGATCTTGAAAATGAAATCAAAAACCTCAAATGAGATATTATCGGTATTAGCGAAATGAGAAGACACAGAGAAGAACTAAGCGAACTAAACATCTTCTTTACAGCTACGGAAAAGTAAAATGAAAACAAATTCAAATTAACACCAAGAAAGAACGCAGGAAAATGATCCGCACCAAACTGCAACTACTAGAAAAAGAGCTCACTCAAGCTCCAACTGAAAAGCAGATATAAACCGAACCAGAAGCTCAACAACAAAATAACAACCTCTATAATTGAAGTCGCTAATATGTTTAATCCAAAGAGCAAACAAACCATCAGTAAACTCTCAGAAGAACCCAAGAATCTCATGGGAGACAAATCTCAAGCCACCGACAACAAGAGAAAAGATTGAAGCAACCAAACTAAACAAATCCATCCAAAAGAAACTAGAAGATAAAAGAAGATACACGACAGCAGTCATCGAACAAATTCTCGAAAAAGGTAGGGGTTTCAAAACTATTAACAACACTCTCAGTACAGGAAAAATGCAAATAACTAGTGGGATCGAAGAAAATGGAGACCTAACAACAGATAGGGACCGACTTGTCAAACGCGCCCAAGAATTCTACAAAAATCTCTATTCCTCTAAACAAGGGACACAGAACAATGAACAAGATACAAAAGTCAGGAGTAACCAGTTCAAAGAGTTCCCAGAAGTTACTCCGTGGGGTGTGAAGCAAGCCATCAAACAATCGAAAAGAAAGAAAGACACCAGGACCAGATAACATCACCATCGACATACTCAAAGAAGCAGGTAATTTCATCACTAGGAAACTACCCCATCTATTCAACTTATGCCTCAAACAGTAAAGTCCCCGAAGATTAGAACAGTGCAATCATCATGCCACTATATAAAAAAGAGAACTCAAAAGGTCTAAACGACTACAGGCCAATAAGCCTACTCAACTCCATCTACAAACTGCTTACCAAAGTGATCACCAATCGAATCACCAAAGCGCTAGCGGAAATACAACCAGGGGAACAGGCTGGTTTCAGAAGAAGCTACTAGACCACAGTTAATTGGTGATATACAACAAGGCGTAGACCCGTATATGCCAGAGTCTTGTAACATATCTACCGACACAGCAGTTCCTTTATCAGGCTACTTAAAGACTCTTTCAGTTCGAAAAAGGGGTACGACAAGGCAACAGCAGCTCACCCAAACTGTTCACAGAGTAGGTAAATAAAGGAATTAATACCTAAGTCACCTCAGATTTGCTGACGACATCGTCCTTTTTGGTGAGAACCTTCATGATTTCCAAATAATGCTAAACGAACTGAATGAAAAGAGCAAGGGCGTTGGTCTTCACATGAACTTCAGTAACACCAATGTCCTGTGCAACAAAATTGTTGAGGACAAAGACACAACGATAAGAATCGAAAACGCAGAGCTGAATAAAGTAGACCACTACATCTACCTAGGTCAACGAATCTCCATGTACATTTTATAATGATGTTGTGGTCATCAGAGATGATGAGCTTTTAGATCACGTTTTCAATGTTTTCTTTGTTTTAAAAGTCAATATTTGCGAAGAATATAACCTTGACTTTTAAATTTCGAACGACGGCATTACAAATTAATTTGAAAAAGTGCTGGAAAATTACAAATACAAAGAACAGGAAAGACCTTCATTTCAAAATTTTCCATTGATTTTTGTATTGGTGGTGAATACTTCTTGGTATTGTTCCTTGAACAGTTTCAAGACTTATCGCAGTTTTAGGGATCGGAGATATTGACTGTAAACATTCAGTTCTTTGTACTTACTTTTGCAATGTACAAGTATACCTTGATTAGTGCAGTTAATCTGTTCCAAACCTTCCATGCTGTTCAAGGTCTTATTATAATTTAATGTGTTTTTGTTTTCAGCTTATACTTAGTTACATTAATTTGTACAGCAATACCTTAACTGCACTATATCAAAACCCACACTAATCAAAACTGCACTATTCAAAGTATTGCTGGATTCAGTAACGTGACAGATCAAAGTGGTTTATGTCTGATATGATCAAATGACACGTCTCTTATATTCGGTAAGATAATGTGACTAAAAGAAGACACTTGACGAAGTAGGTACACGTCGTGAATCGTGTGGTCCACTAAGTACACGCCATGTGCTGATGTGGTTTTGATCATAGAACGCATATAATAAAACAGCAAGCATTCGTAGCAGCATCTACGCTCAGGTACTTTTTCCCCTGCCTTTTTAATCCTGTCCAACGTGGTCAGATGATCGTTAGATAAAGGTAGCTTATTCCTTGTTCGACCAGGGGCGTAGCTAAGGAAGATGGATGGGTTCATTTTAAATCGCCGTCGGGCTACAGATGTAGGACGGCCCCCAAAAGCTTTATGAATACTAGTTCACCTGTGGCATTTCTACTAATATTTTACGTACAATGCCCGCAACCTCAGGAAATGTTGGAGGGGTGCTCAAGGAGCCAGGCCCAATGGCACCCAAATCTCCAGCTACGTCTCTGTGTTCGAAAGTCGTGTTGTGTTTTTCTTACTCCAAACCAGGTCCGCCCTGTCTATTAGACGAATTTAGGCTGTCGCCTACGGCGCAAAAGTCCTAGTAGTTACAATACAATACAAGTCTCTTTGCTCCTAACCATTACACAGAAGAGTTGGTGCATAACCATCAATACTTGTCAACATCAACATAGTGAACATCAACATATCAGTTTCTTCAGTTTTTAAGTTGGTGTGGCTGGCTATGTATGTATGTATCACGCGTACAGGCCGCACCAATGGAGAGGGCTGGTATTTGAACATTTACTCCTTATGTCTTTATTTTGTTTTTTTGAAAATTGCTCCCCCAAAAGAATTTTTCTTTTTGGGGGCGGGGACGGGTTCAATTTACAATGTAAGTTTATGCTAAATTGATCCCTTAGTTTGCGTCCGGCAGCGTTCACGCTTGTTTTTCTTTTGAAAATTCGGACTTTTTAGTGATCACCGCCCAACAAAAGGCGAGTGAAGTAACTTTATTCATTGATCACCTTTTTTAACAATTTCTTAATTGGTCACCCAAAAACACGGCATTTCTGTCGAAGGACGTCGCTCGCGTGACGGTTTCTATTGAGTGACCAACCAGACCTTTATCATTACACTTTACACTTGTTTATCTATGATTCCTCTGGCTTTGTATACTTCTTTTGATGTCGCAGTTGTCATATCTCCTGTCGCTAACCCAATGGCCCTATTCTGATGTCTGCATTCAGCCGCCAGCCTGCCCCTCGACGTTTCTCAGGCACCAGATTTTATCATCTTTTCCTATTCTGTTATCTATAACAAACAAAAACTTAACTTGGAGCCACGTATTCACTAATTTACCTTTCCTTTTTTTTATTTTCCAAATTCATTTGATCAACTCTTTCTTCTTTTAATGTTAATTTCGTTTTTTTTTGTTTTTTTTTTACTTTTCGATTTGCGTTCATCGGTCACAAGTACGACAATTGGTGGCCCAATGTCTGTAAAGCACTTGACCACCGTCCATTGGCCTATCAGTCATCCTTGCTCCATTAAGCAGAATCCAGATAGGGAAGTGCGATAAATTACTGTGTCCGGCTTCCGATCTGACAGTAATTACACAATCATTAATGTCCACTCAGGACGCGTCTCTGTCGGCCTTCACCTGAAAAACCGAATGGTCAATGTCGCTGTCCAATACATCCTGGATGGCCGTATCTATGTCCTGGCTAGCGTGCGTCCAGCCCCTCTTGGCCAGTTCATTGTCGCAGGCACTCACCTTGCATTTGATACTAGCTTGATGATGGTAATCTCAGAACTCGTTGTTCATGATGATGATGATGATGATGATGATGATGATGGGTTGTCACGGGGATTATTGAAGTCTTGGTTTTGGCGCTGCTGATAATTAGAAACCGTCAACTAAAACTGTCAACATCGACTTAGTCAACATCAACATAGGTTTCTTCAGTTTTTAAGTTGGTCTGCTGGCTGGCTATGCATGTATGTATCGCGCGTTAGATTGTTGTAAGTATTAGAAACCGTCAACAAAAACTGTCAGCATCGACATAGTCAACATCAGCATAGGTCTCTTCAGTTTTCAAGTGGGTCATTTCTGTGAGGAGTTCAATTTGCAATGTAAGTTTATGCTTAGTAGATTTTTCTAGTGATCACTAGCGAAGTAACCTATTCATGGATCATCCAGTTTTGTAATTGATCATCCCCAACACAGCATGTTGCCAAAAGACGTTGGTGACGTGACGGTTTCTGTTGAGAGACTAACAAGACCTGTGATGCTTATGTTTTCCACTTATTTAGATCCAAATGGCTAAAATAAAAATTGTGCCAAGTTTGAAAATTGCTTTTACACAACACACTACAATTGAAGAAATATATGCGTGCGTGTACCGCTGCTATTCGACAACTGACCATTATACGAAGTTAACATTCGCCAGATATGTTAGTTAGCATACAATAGTGGAGTGTCTAGTTTGAAGTTGTTTGAATCAGCGGTTCTCGAGAAATCTAATAGAAATTAAAGATTACAGATATTTCTTCATAGTTTCTATAAATCATCTCCCTTGACATTCGCTCTTTAGAATACATTTTGCATCGATCGCTACCGACGTCTTTTTTCAAATTCAATTCAATTTGGCAGGCTGCTTCACACACCATGGAGTCCGGTCCCTTCCAAACATGCATCTTTGGAACGGACACTGCACTAGTACTAGTAATTACAAAGATCGAGCAAAAATATGGTATATACAAAAATATTCAATAAAACCGCTTATCGCTGTACATTTGATACATTTATTTCACCAAATTTAAAGTTCGTAGCTTATTGCCTACCCTTCCACAAAATTTCATTGAAATTCATTGAGAACCTCTGGAGATATCGTGTGTACAGACTGAGAACTTTGTGGTTGCCGACAGTTAGTTAGGACGTAGGGGAGATAATCGTCGATGGACTTTTGGGGTTGCCGTTATTGTGTGGTGTGTACAGATAGCTACAATGTAGGAGAGGTAATTGTGCATGGATCCGCAAAATTCAATCACTTCTTCCATAATCTATTGTCCACCCTTCCACAAAATTTCATTGAAATTCATTTGCAACTTTTGGAGATACAGAACAGCCAGAACTAAATAAAATGTTCTGATCTGAAATTCTCATACTGTTCTTTCCATCTGTCTGTCCACACGATACCTCCAAAAGTTATCATTGAATTTCAATGAAACTTTCTGAAGGTGTGGGCAATAAGCTACAGAAGAAGGTATGACGTTTTGGAGCGGATCAGAAATATCCCCAAGAGTTCCCTGTCTGTCCACACGATATCTCTAAAGTTCTAAATGAATTTCAATGAGGTTTTGTGGGAAAGTGAGCAATAGATTGTGAAAGGTGTAATCGAATTTTGGAGCACAATTACTTCCCCTACATTGTAGCTATCTGTCAACACCACAAAATATCTTCAACATTTTTATGTATGTACACACGATATCTCCAAAAGATCTCAATGCATATCACTTAGATGTTGTGGAAGGGTGCGCAATAGACTACGAAAGAAGTCGGGAAATTTTGGAGTGGATCCATCGACGATTCTCTCCCCTACTAGCTGTAGGCAACCATAACATATCTCTAGAAGTTCACTGTCCATCCACACGATATCTCCAAAGGTTCTGAATGAATTTCAATGGAGTTTTGTGGAAGGGTGGACAATAGATTATGGAAGAAGTGATTGAATTTTGCGGATCCATGCACAATTACCTCTCCTACATTGTAGCTATCTGTACACACCACACAATAACGGCAACCCCAAAAGTCCATCGACGATTATCTCCCCTACGTCCTAACTAACTGTCGGCAACCACAAAGTTCTCAGTCTGTACACACGATATCTCCAGAGGTTCTCAATGAATTTCAATGAAATTTTGTGGAAGGCTGGGCAATAAGCCACGAAAGAAGTCAAGAGACTGTGTAGTGGATCCATGCACAATTAATACGGCCTAGTTAACTGTCCTCACCACACAATAGCTCCAAAGGTTATCTGCCTGTCCACCCGATATCTCCAAAAGTTCCCAATGAATTTAATAACGTTTTGTGGAAGGGGGGACACAGAAGAACTAATTATATCTTGGAGCAGATCCAGCAACAGTTACCTCCTTTATGTTATAGCTATCAGTCCACACAGATGTTTCATTTTAAAACAAGGGTTTATGGCATTTGATTGTAGATAGATCGAAATGACTTGCTCTGGGGCATATGGTTCTTTTGTAAACTTTCCAACGATATGAATTTGTTCATATTAAGTGAAACTAGTGCACCACAGCGAAAATCCGCCATTATGGTAAATGACGCTAAGGTTTTTGGCGACTGATCTGGATTGTCTACCCAAGATGTGCCTCGGGGCTCTAGCGCCAGGATTATGCTCGCTGAGTGTGCAAAAGTTATTTTCCCGGGGGGAGGAGGATTGAGGGTTTCAGTCTAGAAAGTAGAACCAAGCACTGTCTCACTCTATAATCTTTAGTTTTCAGTGGGACTTGAATAAGTTGCTTTCCGGTTCTACCATACTGCAGTACAATGCTTTTGCCTACTTCGCCTCAGATATCAAAGCGACAAGAGTTCGCCAGGCAGACCGTGCTAAATCTGAAAAACAAAATCTACCCTCTTTTATGGGAAAGCCTCAATTCTAGGGGTCTGATGGAGGTAGGGGAGACACTCAACTCCACTGGTGCCTTCTCCAATCACCCCGGGGTGCACCTCTATTCAATGTGTCAACAACCGCTGAACAAAAGCCTTGCCGAGGACACTGCCTGTGTTTCACTTCAGTTCGGCAAGTGTACTCAAACCAACCTGTCAACAGCTCGTCCTTCCACCATCTGGCATTTCTCTCGACAGTATCGCCTTGATTCCATTTCAAGGCAAAAACGTATCTGTTGTGTACTTGTAAAATCTAGCATAACCATAGTATCACACATATAAAGATCAAAATAAAACCAAGAAACCATAGTTGGCAAATTTTGCAAAGTAGGTTCAAAATCTGAACACCTGCTGCCTGACTGTAATGACTCTGGGGAACACATGTCCAACATTAAAGATTTTTTTAGGGTTTACATACGAATTAGGCAAATTCAAACAAACCTTCTTCTTTTAAGACACGGAAGAAATGAACTTACGTCTTGCAAACTTAAAAATGGAAGACTTTATGAACCATTCAGAAAGAATAAATAACAGGTCTGGTTAGTAAATAGAAACCGTCACGTGACCAACGTCTTTTGGCAGCATGCCTTGTTGGGAGTGATCAATTAAGAAATTGGGAAACGGGGTGATCCAAGAATAGGTTACTTTACTCGCCTTTTGTTGGATCACTAAAAAGCCAGAAATTTTCACAAAAAAACAAGCGTGAACACTGCCGAACACAAACTATTTTAGCATAAAATTATATTGTAAATTGAACCAACCGCTAAAAACCTATTTTGTGGGAATTTTGAAAAAACAAAAAAAACGGTTTCCTTCTAAACATAATAAGGAGTAAATGTGTTCAGCCCAATAGCACCATTGGTGCGTCCTGTACGCGTTACACATACATACATAGCCTGCCAGACCAACTTAAAAACTGAAGAAACCTATGTTGATATTGACAGTGTTGGTAGATGGTTTCTAATAATTAATAGACGATCTTTTCTAAGTCATAGAATAAGTGAAAAATAATGTCTTCATGAGAGTGCCTTTTCAAAAGAAAAACATTTCTTACTACTTAAAATGGTCGGTTTTATGAACCATTCAGAAATCCAACCTAACAATGAACAGTGTGCTTTTCTTGGTTTGTGGGTAACACTGGGCTATTCCACTGGCTGTGGGAGGGGACTAAAAAATACTTCCCACTGTTTCAAACTACGCTCTATTAACGAATTTAGTATTTTCTTTCTAAAAACATCTCAATCCAAATATATTCGTGGATTTGTTTCCACTTGGATTAACGAGTACATTATATGAAAAACAAACAGATCAGGACAGATGTCAAATAGCAATGATCAGCAATCGAATCTTGCTGGCCGTTGTTAGTGGATTTCCCAGTATAGATGTTGTAATACCAAGTCATGCTAAGTTACTATCTACTTTAATAATAAACAGTGTGATGTTCTTGGTTTGCTGTCCGTAACACTTGACTCTCTCACTCATGGGTATCTCCTACCCACCTTTTGAAACTATCGACTCTTCAACTAAAACAAATTTATATTATTTTTCCTTAGAAAATAATTTCATAGAAATTCAAATATATCCGTGAATCTTTTTACGGTATGAACTAGTACTTATATAATTGACCATTGTTGCTAATAAAATCGCAGACTAAATTAAAGATAATGTCTTCATGAAGGTGCTTATCAAAAAGAAAAATATTCCTCAGTCCTCCTAGTTAGAATAAGTCATTTATGCAAAAATTCTTAACCAAAGTTTCAAAAGATGAAATGATTGCACTGTTATATGCCAATGAAAGACAAAAATCTCAAGTTTTGTTAGTCATTCAATAGAAACCGACGTCTTTTGGCAGCATACCGTGTTGGAGGTGATCAGTTAAAACATTGAAAAACGGGGTGATCAATGAATGAGTTACTTCTCTCGCCTTCTGTTGGACAATGACCACTAAAAAGTCTGAATTAAAAAAAAACAACAAGCGTGAATGGTGCCGGGCACAAAATAAGAAACGAATTTAGCATAAACTTACATTGTAAATTGAACCCGCACTAAAAACCTATTTATGGGGGATTTTTTTCTAGACATCATCATCATCAGCCGTTATAGGTCAAACTTTTCTAACTCATCTCTCCATCTTGTATCTGGTCTTTTTCTACTGCGTTTACTGTCCTATGGGCACCAGTCGGTTAGTCTTTTCCCCCATCTACTGTCATTTCTTCTTGCTAGGTGGCCAGCCCATCTCCATTTTTGCTGCTTTATACATAATAAGTAGTAAATGTTTAAAATGTCAGTCCTATAGCTCCATTGGTGCGGCCTGTACGCGCGACACATAAATACATAGCCAGACAGACAGACTGACTTTAAAACTGAAAAAAACTATGTTGATAGTTTTTGTGGCAGTTTTGGTTGACGGTTTCTAACAATGTGAGAATTTCAAATTATGGCGAACAATCGTCGAGATATTGTGGATTAATAATGCCTTTATAATGGTTTTGTAAAAAGCTTGAACTCAAATGCGTTGCTATCAGTAATCTTGGTACGGCTTTATCTCTGACACGTCATGATAGGATTAGGGGGAGAGGGGGAGAGGGAAAGAGAGAAAGGAAATGAGAGGAATGGGTAAATATCTACATCTGTTAACCAAGTAGAAAACAAATAGAAACAATTTTTGGTAAAGATCTACATCCGTTAACCAAGTCGAAAAAAATAGAAACAACCCTTTTTCGCCAGTAATTTTGTGTGCTTTTAATTCGTTAGACCCTAACAATTTTCCTAGAAGTTATTAGTTTTTAGAAAAAAATGTTTTTAAGGCTTTACAAGGGGGGTTCAATTTACAACGTAATTGTATGGTAAACTGGACCGTTACTTTCAGTCCGTTGTATGGAAGTAAGGCTTCGAAGCATGTTGACCCCCCCCCCACACACACACACACACGCGCTCCCGGGCGGACACACCAAACCTCAGGCAGCCCCGCGTAGCTCCCCACCAAAAAAACCTAAACGAGAGCACAGAAAATCGTCATTAAAATATCAAAGAAGCCTCACAAGGGAAGTAACCGAAGACTTCGAAGCCTCACTCCCATACACCGGACTGAAAGTAACGGTCCCGTTTACCATATAGTTACATTGTAAATAGAAAATGTTTTTTTACGGTTTTACGAGGGGGTGGGGGTCGTAAAGCCTTAAAAACATTTTTTCTAAGAACTAATAACTTCTAGGAAAATTGTTAGGGTCTAACGAATTAAAAGCACACAAAATTACTGGCGAAAAAGGGTTGTTTCTATTTATTTTTTTTCGACTTGGTTAGCGGATGTAGATCTTTACCGAGGAGGGAGGGCGTTCTTGATTTGATGTCATTTGTTCTTGGTTTTTCGGGCAGTAAATCATGTATCACTCTCCCTCATTTTCAAGACTTACGACTATATTAGGTGAAAATAGCTGCGTATAAAATGGTGTACAGGGAAATTTAGGTATCATGCCTTTACCCGGGGATCTAAATGAATTAACTCTTGTATCTGATTGCACGATTAAGAGTAGCTCTTCATCTGTGATAATCTACTGGGTCACTTGAGTTTGATGATGGTGATTCGAGACGATGATAATGATGATGATTAGATCAATGATCATTTTGATGATGATAATGATGATAACTACATATATGATCTTCGTTACGATGATGATGATGATGATTAGATCAATGATGGTTATATCAATGATCATTTTGATGATGATGATGACTACATGTATGATCTTCGTTACGATGATGATGATTAGATCAATGATCTTCGTGATGGTGATGATGATTATATCAATGATCATTGTGATGATAATGGTGATGATTAGATCAATGATCATTTTGATGATGATAATGATGATGATGACTACATCAATTATTACAATAATTATAGTGGCTATCATAATGGCGAACTGGTTATTATCATAATGATAGCAGCTATCATGATGACGAAACATTCATTATCACAATAATTAAAGCGCGTAACCGCTACTCTCTCTATCTATCACGTCACGATAGCATGTCTCGTTTTAAAGAGAGATCGGCTTGACCTTTGGATGCTTGCATCGCGTTTTAAAGAAAGGGGGAAGATAGATGGGCTTAACTACGGAATTTAAGTCGGCGAGTGAGAGAGAGAGGGGGTGAGAGAAAGAAAGAAACAGAGAAAGATCGTTAGAATAAAGCAGACATTTAAACAGTAGTTGCGTTTATTTGTTTACTTTATTCGATTTATTTTGTTTTATTGTATATATATGATAATTATAAAGACAGTTATTAGTTGGGAACCTATATTTGCCCGTCGCCGGTGTGAGCGACCGCTAAACGAGCGGCCTAAATCGTGTAAGTAAATAAAGAACCGAGCGCCGTGCGAGGATTGAACCCGCATCCGCCTTGGAAGCAACCTTATAAGCAGGTACTGTTCTACCACTGAGTTAACGACAAGCTCTCATGAAATGCAGGAGTTTTGAATCTTACATTTTGCTATAATTATCATATTCGGTTGGATATAAAATTACATGTTGTATTGTATATATGTAACTCATAAATAAGGCACTAAAATGCCATATTGATCCTTGATGGTTGTTTCTAATTTAAACCGTGGAATGTCCACGGGTTCAGCTAGTTGAAAGTTATTATCATAATCATGATAGTGGTTGTCATAATGATGAAGCGGTTATTATAATGAAAGTAGTTATTATAATGATGTTCGTATCGATACGCTAATCTTTATGGCAATGTGATGAGCATTTTGAACTCGAAAAGTTTGGATAATTTAATGGCAGCCATTACACTTTTACAATTCGATAAGAATTCATCTTTTAATTTATTTTATCGACAAACGATAATCACGGTTACATTTTTTTCTCTCTGGGCCACGTGTACGCAGATGGTGCATTGTAGGAATTATGATAATTATAATGAGATTTATTAGTTGAGAGCCTATATTTTCCCGGCGCCGGTGTGAGCGGCTGCTAAACGAGCGGCCTACCATGAGATCTTCGTTAGCTCTGATGGTTAGAGCAGTACCTGCGTATAAGGTAGCTTCCAAGGTGGACGCGGGTTCGATCCCCGCACGGAGTTCGTTTCTTTATTCACATTTACGATTTAGGCCGCTCGTTTAGCAGTCGCTCACACCGGCACAGGGCAAATATAGGCTCTCAACTAATAAATGTCATTATAATTATCATATTCTTTCGGATACAAAATTATCCATCATTTGATTTCATAGTAGGTACTGCAGAAGAGAGGGGTAGAAAGAAGTCTGTTGATACAGCAGACCACATTAGCAGCAGCAGCAGCACCACCAGCAGCAGCAGCAGCACCAACAGCAGTCTTTTAACGTCCGTCGTTGGACATAGACCTTCCCCAAGATTCGACAGATCTCACTATCGCAGGCGTCGCAGCGCCAATATCTCCTGAACCTGTCCAAATCGCCACGCCATCTTATTTTCTGACGGCCCCAGTTTCGCATATGATCTCTGGGGATCCACGTTGTGAGTTGTGATGTCCAGCGATTGTCTGACATTCTTGCATTATGGCCTGCCCATTGCCATTTGTGCTTTCTAATAGATTCTATGATTCCTGTTTTTTCACTACTATACTGTGCAGTCTTGTGACTCCTTCATGTGACAACAAGCATGGCCCTCTCTTGTGCACGTTGCATGGTTCTTAGTCGAGAGCCAATCCTTTGGTTAGGTTCCATGTTTCAGCTCCATAGGTTTGCTTTAGAATTATCCAATTATTGATCGGATGGTATGTGTCAGCTAGTAAAGTTTTTTCCCCCATTTCGGCTTACGAAAGGCTTTTACAGGAATGCTCTGCTTTCATATAGCGGGAGGGGGTGTTGTATATCTGTAATTCTTTTAATTGATTAACTAATTTACGTTAATTACCGTTACTTAATTACATAAAATTATTTAAAATGATTTGGCTGTATGTAGTCACACAATTAGTATATCATAACATTTAGAAGTATTTAAAGCTCTGGTGTGAGAAAGGCTAAATGAACACGAATCGATTTTGAGTCACCAGGGCCAAGATATTCATTTGAAAAAAAAATTCTCAGCGGTATCATATAATCTATTAGAAAGCTCAAATGGCAATGGGTAGGCCATGTTGCAAGAATGTCAGACAGTCGCTAGATATCACAATTCATCACATGGGTCCCCAGAGAGCATATGCGAAACTGTGGCCGTCAGAAAATAAGATGGCGTAACGGTTTGGACAGTTTCAGAAGATATTGGACACCTGCGATAGAAATATCTGGCGAATCTTTGGGAAGGTCGATGTCCAACGAAGAACGTTAAAAGGCTGATGCTGATGCTGATGCTGATGCTGATGCTGCTGATGCTGCTGCTGCTGCTGATGATGATGATGATGATGATGATGATGATGATGATGTCTAGGAAAAAAAAAAGAATGTTTCTAAATATCGTCCAAAATAGGTTTTTAGGCAGGGTTTCAATTGACAATGTATGTTTATGTTAAACTGGTCCCTTAGTTTGCGTCTGGCAGCAATTTTGGGAAATTCGGACTTTTTAACGATCAGCGCCCAAACAAAGGTCGGGAGAAGTAACTAATTCATTGACCATCCCTTTTTAGCAATCTTATAACTGATCATCCCCAACACGGCGTGCTTTTCCAATAGACGTTGGTAACGTGGCGGTTTCCGTTGACTGACTAACCAGACCTGTATACCAACGCTGATTATTTGTTCCTTTTTCCTTTTTTTCCCCTTATCACGTGACTGTGACGTTGATTACCCTTTTTTTTCCCCCGATGTTTATTCGACCGGTTCTAATTCAGGGCATCAGTTTCACGGCACGTACGCAGCCAAATTGTGTTGACACATTGGTTGCGCCATGTTGGACGGTCCAGACGTTGGGATTTAATCACACGCATTTGACGTTTTGTATCGATTACAACGGGTTTCTCGTGAGCATTCACCACGGCCTCCCCAGTCTCACTGTTCACTGATTGTAATTGCGGCTTTTCCGTGTGGACAATTAAATGCTTTTCCGTGTATCGACTTGATTATAATATTTCTGACCGATTTATTTAATTAGTAGAATTCATGCGAATGGATCTGATTGCTTTGTTTGGTTTTTTTCTTTTCTTAAATAACACTGTACTCTAAGCAAACGTGTATAAAGTCTGTTATTATATTTAATAGCGACAGTTGAGAGACACGATTAACTGTAGTCGAAATGGTATTTATATGATTAAATACAATCGAAATGGTATTTATATGATTAGCTATAGTCGTAATAGTATTTATATGATTTATATGATTAAATACAGTCGAAATGGTATTTATATGATTAAATACAATCATAATAGTATTTATATGATTAGCTATAGTCGTAATAGTATTTATATGATTAGCTATAGTCGTAATAGTATTATATGATTAGCAGTAGTCGTAATAGTATTTATATGATTAACTATAGTCGAAATAATATTGTTATGATTGACTAGCGCGGTATACTATTTATATGACTAAATATAGTTGTAATGCTAGGTACATGATTGACTATAGTCGAAATGGTATTTACATGATTAACTTTAGTCGAAATGGTATTTATATGATTGACTATAGTCGTAATAGTATTTATATGATTAGGTATAGTCGAAATGGTATGTATATGATTAGCTGTAGTCGAAATGGTTTTTATATGATTGGCTATAGTCGAAATGGTTTTTATATCATTGACTATAATCGAAATGGTATTTATATGATTGACTATAGTCGAAATGGTATTTATATGATTGACTATAGTCGAAATGGTATTCACATGATTAACTTTAGTCGAAATGATATTTATATAATTTACTATAGTCGAAATGGTATTCATATGATTGACTATAGTCGAAATGCTATTTACATGATTAACTTTAGTCGAAATGGTATTTATAATTAGTCGAGTGCATTTATGATTTTCCATAAAAGAATTGCAACAAATGGTTTCCCAACGGTTTTTGTAGTATTTGGAGTGCTAAATGACAACTAAACGTCTACCAAAATCTGACCACTGGAAAGGTGGGTTTTGTTTAAGGTGGCGTCCAAAATGGCGACCAAATCCTTAAAATGCCTATTACTCGTATTAGTAATTAATAGTATTTATATGATTAAATACAGTCGAAATGGTATTTATATGATTAAATACAGTCGAAATGGTATTTATATGATTAAATACAGTCGTAATAGTATTTATATGATTAGTTATAGTCGTAATAGTATGTATATGATTAGCTATAGTCGTAATAGTATTTATATGATTAACTATAGTTGTAATGTTAGGTACATGATTAAATACAGTCGAAATGGTATTTATATGATTAACTATAGTCGTAATAGTAATAGTATTACTCCTTGTAACTACAGCCCGGCTCAACGTGAAGGAAAGGAAAGTAAAGGGGTCTGATGCTTGTTACTGATGTACATAAACTATCTTTATTCTCTGAAGTCTTAGTATAAGGTGAAAACTGCAATACAATGATGAAGCCGCGAATTAGGCAAAATACACAAGTACAGTTAAACATCTTAACTCAACATACATAACGTTTGAACGTAGAAAACTGCAATACAGTGATAAAGCCGCGAATTGGGCAAAAATACACGATTGCAGTTAAACATCATAAATCAGCATACATAACGTTTGAACGTAGAAAACTGCTTTATAATGATGAAGCTGCGACTTAGGCAGAATACACAAGTGCAGTTAAAACATCGTAAATCAACATACATGGCGTTTGAACGTAGAAGACTGCAATACAATGATGAAGCCGCGTGTTAGGCAGATGCAAGTCCGGTTAAAACAGTAAGAATCAACAATATTCAACATACGTAGCATTTGAACACAAAACGACAGATACAAGCGAAGTACGAATGGCGTAGGTCAACAAGTACACAAGGAAGGAATAAGCTCATGAAGCTTATCATCAGCCGTTATAAGTTCCCTGCTGGACAAAGGTCTTTCCAATCTCCTTCCATGACGACCTAGACTGTGCTAATCTCCGCCACGTCTTACCGACAAACCTTTCTATCTCGTCCCTCCAACTTGTGTCTGTTTTTTTCCTACTGCGTTTACTGTCCCAAGGGCACCAATCGGTTGGTCTTTTCCCCATCTATTGTCATCTCTTCTTGCTAGGTGACCAGCCCATCTCCACTTTTGCTGTTTAATTATGTGTATATCCGTCACTCTACTCCTCCCTCTTATCAATATTGATATTTTTCTTAGAGTTATCCCTAGCATTGCTCTTTCGATGGCTCTCTGTGCTATTCTAAGTTGGTTTTCAGCTCGTTTTGTTAATTACTATGTTTCGCATCCGTAAGTCATGGCTGTTATTATGCAACCGTTGTATACTTTACGTGATCTTTAAAATGTCTCTGTCTCAACCTATCGTTATGCGTCGCTTTATATCGCAGTCATGGTCTTTCTCTAACTGTATTGCCTAGGTGTAGCTATATCGTAGTTCACGATGAATTGAACCTGAACATAGTTCGAGCTGAAGATTAGATCAAAGTGAAACTCAGTAACTATTTACCGTAATTTTCCCTTTGCCGGTTATAGATTTTCTTAGTGCTACTGTCGTGATTTCTGAGGAGAAGAAATGCGTGCGCCGCTGTGAAGGTTGGTTTTGCGAGACTGATATAGGCTGTCTCGGGGCCCTTAATAGGGACAAAGAAATGCGTGTGTGTAGAAACACGTGTTTTTTCCATTAACCCCGGTGTCATAAGGTCAAGTCATAAGTTATTATTTCGTGAGACTCAGATTCACAAATTCACCAGAAGGATTCCTGGGGGTTGACCTACCGTCGGCCTACCGTCGGCCTAGTTCCCACCGGCTTAGGAATGTCCTTCTCGGGAACTCCCTGGAGACTTTTGGACCCACTTAAATTCTCGTTAGCAAGAAACAAGGCAGGGTGATTTAATCTCTGAAGCCCATACAGGTGTCTGCCTTGTCTCTTGAGGGCACCGCTTGTTATCAATAAGCACCCCTCAATGACGCCTGACTCATCCTTTTCTAAATCCTTCACTTCCGAACACATTATTTGTTCAATTGCATGGCACTGACGCCAGTTACACTCCTTCATTATTTATTCTAGAGAGGTTTTTCCAAAGGTTTTTAGTAGTGTCAGTTATGCTCAATAACATATCAAAATTCAACCACGGTCTGACTACGGGAAACGTGTAATTTTCAAAATGTCTCCCAAATCCTTAAAATGTCCATTTAGTTTAAGGTTTGACACCCCCCCCCCCCCGATAAAATTGCCAAAAACGGTTTCTCAACGGTATTTTATAGTATCAGGTGTGCTTAATAACATACTAAAAGTCTACCACAGTCCGAGTCACTGGAAAGGTGTAATTTTCAAGAGGGCATCTAAGATGTCTGCCAAATCCTTAAAATGCCTATTTCTCCTTCGTTATTCATCCTAGACAAGGGTGTCCCAATAACATACTAAATTACAAGAAAAGGTTTCTCAGAGGTTGTTTTGTAGTATCCGGTGTGCTCAATAACATACTAAAAGTCTACCTCAGTCTGACCACTGGAATGGTGTAATTTCCAAGATGGCGTCCAATGTCTATTCAGTCGAGTGTATTTAAGGTTTGATACCACCCACCACCCCTAATTGCAAGAAAAGGTTTCTCAGTGGGTTTTTTGTAGTATCCGGTGTGCTCAATAACATACTAAAAGTCTACCTCAGTCTGACCACTGGAATGGTGTAATTTCCAAGATGGCGTCCAATGTCTATTTAGTCGAGTGTTAAATACACTTAAATAGGTTTGACCCTCCTCCCCCCAAATTGCAACAAAAGGTTTCTCAATGGTTTTTTGTAATATCCGGTGTGCTCAATAACATACTAAAGGTCCGTTGTAAAATTTGACCACTGGAAAGGTGTAATTTTCAAGATGTCCGCTAAATCCTTAAAATGCCTATTACCCCTTCAATATTTATTCTAGACAGGTTTTTAGTAGTGTCAAGTGTGCTCAATAACATACTAAAAGTATACTACGATCTGACCAATGGAAATGTGTAATTTTCAAGATGGCGTCCAATGTGGCCGCCATCTTGGACGCCATCTTGAGAATTACACCTTTCCAGTGGTCAGACTTTGGTAGTCTTTTAGTATGTTATTGAGCACACCGGATTCTACAAAAAGCCGTCGAGAAAACTTGTGTTGCATTTTGGTGGGGTGGGGGTCAAATCATAAATGCACACGACTAAATGGGCATTTTAAGGTTTTGGTGGCCACCTTGGACGCCATCTTGGAAGTTACACCGTTCCCGTGGTCAGACCGTGGTATACCTTTAATATGTTATTGAGCACACCTCGTACTCCAGAAAACCGTTAGTAAAACCGGTCTAGGATCAATACTGAAGAAATAATGGGATTTGGCGGCCATTTCGGGTGTCATATAGAAAATTACACCTTTCCAGTGGTCAAACTGTGGTACACTTTTGATATGTTATAAAGCATACCTGATAGTACAAAAATCCGTTGGAAAACCCTTTGTTGCGATTCGTTTTGGGGGTAGGGTGGGTTATTTTCGTAAATGAAGCCAACTAATTTGACCGTCAACTTGGATGCCAGCTTGAAAATTATACCTTTCCAGTGGTCAGACTGTGGTACACTTGCTACTATAAAATACCATTGAAAAAGCTTTTCTAGGATGAATAATGAATGAGTAATGGGTATTCTAAAGATTCGGCCGCCATCTTTGACGCCATCTTGAAAAAACACTTTTCCACAGGTCAGACTGTGGTAGACTTTTAGTATGTTATTGAGCACACCTGATACCACCAAAAAACGATAAGAAACCTTTTGTTGCAATACTTCTTTTCATAAATGCATTTGACTACATAGTCAAAATAGTATTCACTATGAGTGCAGTGGAGAGTAGATGTATTAATACTAGTTACATTAGTAGAAGTACCATTACGACTACATTTAATCATATAAACACCATTACGGCTACAGTTAATCATATAGAGTGACTGAAGAAACTAAGCGATTTATTTCAAAAGGTTCATTTTAATATCCTTATGCACCTTCAAAATTGACAAAATTTGGACCAAAGATTAAAAAATACAAAAATTAAAAACATATTGAAACAAGATTGAACATTGACAAGTTATGTATACAAGTACAAAAGAAGTTGTGTGACTAATCACACATGTTACTGTAGCCACTAACTATTATCATTGTAGTCGCGTTGCTTTTTGCAAAAAGCACTGATACAGAACGGTCGTGTTGTTTATACCAACTGCATTTGAGGATGAACCAACCAATCACGACATCCATCCCTTTCCCTACACAATACCTTTTTTTTTCCATTTAAGTGAAACTTTTTTCTTCGTATCAACCAGGGTCAAGTTAGTTGGCAAGTTGAGACTTTCTAGAAAATGGGTCAGATATAATTTATCTGTCAAAGTGAGAAAAACAATGTGGATTGGCCTGTGTGAAAGGGATGGTCACGTGCTGAAGCATATTACTCATCTAGACGAAATGTGCAATACCTTGTGACATAAAACGTCTATGACAAAACATTTTTGTATGATACGTCATTAATTGGCTCTAAGTCGTTACATTGTGGTATATTTTAAACTATTACAAAATATAACAATTTAGGCGCCAAACATTTATAACTCTAGTTCTATAAATATACCATTCAACGCAATATTCCCCCCCCCCCTGGGTAGTGAGTGTTCTCTTCTGATTTCCTATTTATAAAAAGAGTAGAAAAAAGGCTATTATTCCCTCCAAACGTTGGTTTTGTGTCTAGGATCTTGATATTCATATATAGTTGCTTTTCTTACTTTATGTTGTTAGAAATATGCAATTTATCCCCGTTTTCCATCTGTTTCATTTAGATTATACGTATATTCTAATGTCAGAAGTTCGAGCGTAATTAATTGTTATTTGAAATATATAATTTTGAAATATATAAAATAGTATGTATTTTATTTTGATGTCGTGTCATATCATAATATAATGTCAAACATAATGCTTTTCTTCCATTGAGTTAAAGATTTTTGTTCCTGGGTGGTGAGTGTTATTTTCTGATTACTTATGTAAAAAGTATAGAAAATGCCTATTATACCCTTCAAACTTTGCTTTCGTGATCAGGATAGTGATATTCATATGTAATTGTTATGTGATTAGAAATATGCAAATTTGCCCGTCGTCCAATTAGAAATAAGTAGATTTCAAATTATCACTGTCCTCGTTACAAAAGCAAAGTTTGAAGGGACTAATTGACATTTTCTATACTTTAAATAAACAAAATAACATTTATTACCCAGGAACAAAGCCGTTTTAGAAATGTGTTTAAGTCAGCTCTTGAGTGTTTTGCCGACAGAGTTTTCGCCGACAGGAGTTTCGTCGAACGGAAATTTAGTCGAAAACCTATTAGTCCGGGGGCCTGCAGAAAATGGTGAAATATTCTTTTGACAAAAAGGTTGGCGACAAAACGTCTGTTCAACTAAAAGGTTTTCGACGTAACGTCAGTCGGTGAAAATCCCTGTTGACGAAACGTCATTTCGATTAATATAGTCCGGGGGCCAGCAGGGGCTACCGTGCACCCCACCATCATGATTCTACTTGTAGGGTACCAAAATGTTCCTTAGGATGTTCTCTTTCAGAAAAAAGATGTTCCCAAGAAAGAAGTTGGGAAGAACTACCTCATTTGCATAAAACAAAATGGTCGCCAGCATACACCAAAAAACAGAATTTCATATCTCGTCTCCCAGACATATCTGAGTACTTTAAAAGGCTATATCATGGGTTTAAAACATGAGGAATTAAAAAATCCACTTTATTTTACCCTAACATCTTAATTTATAGGTATTTCAGGATTTGTATCTGTTGTGACTTTTAAACCCAACAGATACAAATTGGTAACATACACCGTTGGGAAGCTGATAGAATCCCCTTTCTAACGATATGTATATGTATATACCTCAATCAAAAACGATCCATGAATTTGGACAGTGGACTTGAAGTTTTCTCGTAAAATGCTGAATACTTAGCTTAGTGTTTTGGCCTGTAATTTTTTAAGCCCAACATATACAAATTGTAATCATACACCGTTAAAACGCTGATGGAATTCCCTTTCTAACGATATATATATGTATATGCCTCCTCAAGAATTAATTCCACATTCCATAAACTTTGGACAGCGTACTTGAGAAATGCTCTGTCACATTTTAAGCCCAAGAGATACAAATTGGAAACATAGACCGTTAGAAAGCCGATGAAATTCCCCTTCTAACGATATGTATATGTATATACCTCCATCGGGAATTAATGCCATAATCCATAGACTTAGAACTATGTACTTGAAGCTTTCTCGTAAAATGCTCAACACCTAGCTTCACGTTTAGGGCTGTGACTTTTTAAGCCAAAAAGATACAAATTGACAAGATATACGGTCAGAAAGCTGATGAAATTCTCTTTCTAACGATATATATATGTGTATACCTGCATCAGGAACTAATTCCACAATCCATAGAATTCTTGCTGTGTAATTGAAATTTCCATGAAAAATGCTACATACCTAGATTCACATTTTCGGCTATTGCTTTTTTGGATCAAAATTTACTGTGTACTCGGACTTTTCTCGTAAAATGCTGAATACCTAGCTTCACGTTTTCGGTTGTAACTCTCCATTCCCAGAAATACAAATTAACAAGAGACACTGTTGGAAATCTGATACGATTCTCTTTCTAACAGTATATATATGTACATACCTCTATTCGGAATTAATTCCACAATCCATAGACTTTGGATTGCGTACTTGAAGTTTTCTCGGAAAAAGCTTCACATTTTCGGCTTTCTTTAAGCCCAATACATAAAGATTTACAAGTTAAACTATT
>VCCN01002062.1:9050-21447 GCA_006491835.1 Architeuthis dux
TTGGTAAAACTAAAAAATGTAGCCGTTACTGTGTTTTGTACTCCAGACGTGATGGGGGAATGGTCTTTAGCAACTTTATTTCTTTTCGTAAGTGAATCTTTTACTTTCTACCATTTAAATGCTATTCGGATCTTTGCTCGAATATGCTTCTATACTGTTGGATCACTCCTCTGCTTTCGATGGAGTGTCAAGGGTACTTAAAGCCATAGCCAGCCGTACTGTCATGTGGATCTGCGCCGACAGCCGCACCATCATGCTATTCTGTGACCAAAGTTGAAGACAGCCGTTCCATACTGGTTCTCTGTCAAAGGGCAGGTAGAACCGTATAGCCAGCTCGGGCATCTACCATTTTATAATGTACTTTTTGTTCAAATCACATGTCCCGTCTCTTAGGAGGATTTCTTTTTCGAACTGGATAACGTCTTTCAGGGGCAGATGTTAATGTTTCCGTCCCGTCACATCTGAATCTCTGGCGGTACCCTCTACTCTGGAGCTTCTGACAGTTGTATCAGCTACGTAAATTGGTTGCGGAAGTGGGCCTGGTGACACTAGTGGTGGCTGAGGTATTACCACTGGCGCCTCCTTAAACACATTGGGAATTGTCTCTGGTAAAACGTCCTGTGCCCTCTCAACCTCACTGTAGGATTCCACACTGCGTTGTCAGACACTTTAACCTGGTAATTCAAAGGACCGAGTCGCTTGAATATCTTTCCTGGTATCCACTTCTGTTTCCCCCTGTAATCACGCACTAGAACTTCTTGTCCCACTGTGAGGTCACGCAATGACATTTTTGGCAGTTTCAGGAAGGAGTTTGTTGGCGACCCGGCGTTGATCATCAGGTTTCAAGACGTCAAGTCTGCAACATAAGGGGCGGTTCAAAAACATCATTGCTGGGCTTTCACCCGTCGTTGCATGAGGCGTGTTTCTGTACATTAACATGAGGTTTGCCAGCCTTTTCTCTACTGATTCTCCCCATTGCTTTGACGCTAGTCCATTTGAGCGAATATGTTTGATGCCATTTTGACGCATGAATGAGAACTCGTGGACCATTGTCCGACGCAAGTTGCAATGGCACTCCGTTTCGCGCAGCACTTATATTGTTTGTCCAGTGGTCTCGGTCCATTTTGAATGAGCATCCACAACAACGAAACGCATTAGCCCTTGAAGAGGACCAGCGAAATCTATATGAATGCGTTGCCATGGTGAACTCGGCCATTCCCATGGGTATAGATAAACACGCTGAGGCATGTTTAGATTCTTTTGACATCAGTTCGATATCACGATCAATTGAGGGCCACCACACGTAGCTACGAGCCAGGGCCTTCATTTGTACTATTCCCAAGTGTCCCTCATGTAGCATATGTAGGACACGCTCGTGTTGTAATGACGGTATTACCACTCTCATTCCCCAGAGAAATACATTTTGTGATGTTGATCTTTCATCTTTCTTTGAATAATAGGTTCGTTACCACCTATCCTTATCACTCCATCCTTTTTTAACACAGTCTAGAATGTGAAAGTGTCGGGCCACGTCTTATCGCGGTACTGTATCTCGTCACATGTAACTGGCAAACGTTCGATTTGTGTTATGTGAAACATATCAGCAGCATCCACATCGGGCTGTTGGTTTTTTAGCGGCAACTTAGATAATGCGTCAGTATTGCAGTGGTTTCTCGCGTTTCGATACATGACGTCATAGTCATACCCTGACAAGAAGATTGTATATCTTTGTAGACGTGCCGCCGTCATTACTGGAACTCCTTTATGCGGATGTAAAATTGAGGTCAGAGGCTTGTGATCTGTGACAAGGGTGAAGGTGTGTCCGAAAAGATAGTGATGAAACTTCTTCACTCCCCAGTTGTGCTCTGAATTAGTGAGTGATCGTGAATCGAATGCTTATAGCCCTTTCCCACACCTTAGAGAGATGCGTCGCTCGCTACGCAGATCGGTTGTGTGGGATCATAGTGTGTTAACACAGTGTCAGTGATAATCAGTTGTTTGGTACATATAAATGCTATCTCACATTCAGGTGACCAGTTCCAGGTCTGATCTGTTTGCTCAGCCGGTGCAGTGGATGCTGCTCTGAGGCCAGATTAGAAAGAAACCGACGATTAGTTCACTAATCCGAGGAATGATCGAAGCTGCTGTACATTGTTGGGTTGTGGCGCTTCTAGAACAGCCCGGTCCTATCCGGGACTTTTCTGTAATCCTTGAGCAGTGATATCATGGCCACAATAGATAATCTTCTCTTTGAAGAATTCACATTTCTCCAAGCTGGCTCTCAAGTTGTGCGCTTTGAGACGTTTAAACACTAGTTCCACATTCTGCAAATGTTCCTCATTGTTACCTCCGTGAGGATAATGTCGTCAATTATGTACTTAGCTCCGGCACGTTAGCTATTACCTGATCAATAGTACGCTGCCAGATTGCAGGGCTTAATGCTCTTCCAAACG
The DNA here is from genome assembly GCA_006491835.1 of Architeuthis dux. Taxonomy (NCBI): domain Eukaryota; kingdom Metazoa; phylum Mollusca; class Cephalopoda; order Oegopsida; family Architeuthidae; genus Architeuthis; species Architeuthis dux. The sequence goes on from VCCN01002062.1 coordinate 11,504, forward strand.
CTAACCTATTTCGTCGATATAATCCTTTGTGAGTGTTCAAAGTCAAGTACTATTTCGACAACTCGTCCATTTCCATTTGGAGATATACTTGTTTTAGACCAATCTTAGTGAACCGTTTACCACCTGCTAGCTTTGCGAATATGTCCTTAATTCTGGCAAGGGATATTGATCTACTTTCAGACACGGATTCACTGTTGACTTAGAATCTCCACAGATGCGAACTGCTCCAGACCGTTTCACCACTGGTACGATCGGCGTAGCCCATTCACTGATATGTGCTTTAGTTAGAACCCTTAAGTTGTCCAATTGGTCTAGTTCGGCTTCGACTGCTGATCACATGGCCTATGGTATGGGCCTAGCTTTCACAGACACTGGTGAACTATTTTCCTTAAGAGTCAGTTTGGCTTCCAATGTACCCAGTTGAACTGAGAACACTTCACTGTATTCGGTGAGCAATGTGTGTAGCCTTGCTTGTGTTGATTTCTGCCCTGGTGTCATTCACATTTTTATTTCAAGCCAGTTCAGTCGAATGCGGCGTAACTAGTCTCTACCGAACAGTGCGGGACCGGGTGGATCCATCACATACAGATCCATATTGTCGGGTGTAACGATCTTTCCTTTCGGGCGTACGCATCATAACGTTTGTTTTCAACAATTTCATATGTGAAAACTTCTCATATACTTGTTTACTTGCCTTGATACGGCACTTCTTTTCGATGTGCCCTTTTTTAGAACAATGTATGCATAAGGCGTCTTTAAAACGGCACGGGGATGGTTCATGTTGACCCTCACATCGGTAACATTGAGTTGGCAGAAGCTATCAGAAGCTGTCCTTGACCTTTCTAGCTGGCTCACTTGAAGTAGTGTAACCCTTGTGCTTTGGTACTTCTTAATTCGTACGCGTCTCTCACTGCGGTTTCCCTGGCTACCGCTAACCCAACGGCTTTACCATGTGTCAATTTCCTCTCGGAAAGTAGTCTTTCTTGTATTTGTTCCGACCTCAATCCACACAATAGCCTGTCTCTTAACGTATCGTTTAAATTGTCACCAAATTCACAGTTCTGTATCAGTTTCTTTGATTCTGCGACACATATATTTATATTTTCGCCCTCTCTTTGGTCCCATTTGTGAAATCGAAATCTCTCAGCAATTACACTCGATTTCAGCGATATATGGTCCTGTAACAGCTTTACCAGTTCGTCAAATGTTCTTTTTATTTGTTTATACTGCGTAGTAATCCGTACAGTTTACCACTGAGAAGGCTCAATAATGCCGGCACTTTCTTGTTGTCACGTATTCTAATTAGGTGTAAGTGAATTGTACCGTTTAAAAAGAGTAACTTATATTTATTATTATTAGGCCGGGGGCCAGCAGGGCCTACCGTGCACCCCCACCCCATGATTCTACATTTAGGGTATCAAAATGTTCCTTGGGATGTCCTCTTTCAGAAAGAATATGTTCCCAAGAAAGAAGTTGGGAAGAACTACCTCATTGCATGAAACAAATTGTCCGCCAGCACACACCAAAAAAATAGAATTTCATATCTCGTCTCCCAGTTGAGATATCTGAATACTTTAAAAGGCTAAATCATTGGTTTCAGACATGAGGAATTAAAGAATCCATTTTATTTTACCTTAAATAAATAATTTATAGTTATTTCTGGATTTTACAAGAATATTTCAAGTATACGTTATAGGCAAATTTGTGGATTCATGAAGGAGATATATACATATATATATATATGAAATCAAATTATGGATAATTGTATATCCAATCGACAGAATATGATAATTATAATGACACCTATTAGTGAGAGCCTATATTTGCCCGGAGTCGGTGTGAGCGACTTCTAAACGAGCGTCCCAAATCGTAAATGTGAACAAAGAAACGAACTTCGTGCGGGGATCGAACCCGCGTCCACCTTGGAAGCCACCTATACGCGGTGCTGTTCTACCACTGAACTAACGAAGATCTTCGCGTATAGGTGGCTTCCAAGGTGGACGCGGGTTCGATCCCCGCACGAAGTTCGTTTCTTTGTTCACATTTACGATTTGGGACGCTCGTTTAGAAGTCGCTCACCGACTCCGGGCAAATATAGGCTCTCACTAATAAGTGTCATTATAATTATCACATATATATATATATATCGTTGGAAAGAGAATTTCCCCAGCTTTCCAACGGTGTATCTTGTCAGTTACAGCTCAAAACGTGAAGCTAAGTATTCAGCATTTTACAAAGAAGATTTCTAGTATACAGACCAAAGTCTATGGATCGTAGAATTATTTTGTATTAAAGTATACATATATATATCGTTAGAAAGAGAATTCTATCAGCTTCCCAAGTTAAGAATCGTTTGATTCCGCTACTGACATTACCTCCAGTCTACCCCCCTCCTGTTGGCTATTTTCTACTTGAAAATTCCCAAATTTTGCAACAAGATCTATGTTGAGTACCGGATTTTGCAAACAATTTGTAGGTCCGATATTTTTCAGGTTGAAATAACAAGTAGTTAACTTCTTAACACTACCGGAGAATTGAATTTCAGTGAACTAGTACTGTTCACATTTCTCGTTTTTCAGTGAATCAATATTATTCACGTTTTCAATGAATTAATATTATTCACGGTTCCAGTTTTCAGTGAGTTAATATTATTCACGTTTCCGTTTATTTCTGCGGTGAATATTGTTTAATACCTCAGCGTGAATGTTATTTACGTTTTCACGATTCGGCTCTTAAACTGCAAATATTTTGTGACTATCGCCTTATAGGTGGCTAAATTGCACGTCATTTGTCTTATTGAAATATCGCTAAAAAGAGCGAAAAAGAGACCCCACATGGAATAGAGGAGTCTCCGTTTCAATCTATTTTGAAAAAGCAGGCTCGCTGTCGAGGAAAAATTAATACGTCCCTTGAAGCATTAGCAGGCGATGTGGGATTTTCAAAAAGGTACTTATAACTATCATAAGAGCGTAATAGAGAAGTGGGTGAGGGATCTAGATGGCATTGATGACCGTATCAGTGAAGAATGTCCTGACGATGACCATGCTGTCGTTTTTCGTAGTGAAAGCCATTCCTACAACTCTCAAATGTTCAGAGAATTAGCTCGGCTGGTTGAAAATACCAACGAGAACGAGTCTTTAAATTCACCCTCTTGTGTCAAGGCTGAAAGGGTCCGGCCAATTTTAAAGTGTCCCACGTTTAACGGAATGGAAAAGAATAAATTCTGCTTGAAAGATTTCCTGTTCCGGTTTGAAAATTGCACGGCGGGAATGCAATCTGAAATAGACAAGTTGCATTTTCTGAAAAGTTCCTTGTCAGACAGAGCCCTGCAAACGGTTCACCACTTAGCAACAAGAGATTGCAATTACGATATCGCGCTGGATATTCTAAAGAAAGAATTCTTAGATAAAGACGCGATTATCGACCTAATCTTTAGGCAGATTTTGACATTTTCACGCAAATGGGACACAAACTTTGAACAAGTTCATTTCCCAGGTACATGCTGACCTGTGGGAGTTGGACCATTCGTTTGACTACGATGTCTTCGAAATATATTCGGCGGGCAACATTCTAATAGCCCATGTGATATTTTCCAAATTACCCAAAGATTTTGATGAGGGAGCTTATGTATACCTCTGGCACAAATTACCCTACTCTCCAACACATATTGGAATATACTGGTAAATCAATAAATCTCTACTGATACTCACAGATTCCCCACCTTTTTTGAATCGGCAAAAAGTGGAGTAAAAGCGATTTCTTATAAAAGCAGCGGGTTGGGGGCCTGTGATACTAGCCATATTTATAAAGGCGGTGGGTCCTCACCCTATGTTAAATTGTAATACCAACACAAACCTTCCCAAAATTAAAAGTTGTGTATATTGCAATACTCCTTTATTTTTCTCGTAAAGTCCTGGAAAGGTTGACAGGCAAGGAGTCTGTTTTCTTTGATAAAACTTACCAAATAAATAACTTCTTTAAGTTTAAAGAAATGGTGGTGGGAGTCTCTATAGTCCCTGGTGTGGCGTTACCTAAATTTACTGTCCTTTTTTATCAGCATCTGGATCTTGACCTTCTCAGGTTTTAAAAAATCTAGAGAAATTGAATTATAGTTTTGCTGCTGATCTCAATAGAGATAGCAACCGAGTTGCGGTGTTCGGTTTACTTGGCTTAGACTTGATACAGTTTATTAAGCCTATGCAGGTTATTAACTGCATAAATAGCTGTGCATGTTCATACTCCTTACGGGAATAGTCGTCGCCTTTTGTACCCCTCCCAAATCACACCACTTAATATGTCTGAGGAGTCGGATGGGCAAACCAACTACGCGAAAGTAGTCTCTCAAAATTCCTCTAGTCCTTCTTCTTATGTGAATTTCGTTTTGTCTAGTTGAACGAAGGCTCCACGCAATGTTTAGTATCGAGACCTTAGGATTGCCTGAAGAGGAGACCTTTTCTGATTATGATCAGGAAAAGATCAATCAATTCAGAAGTTCTATAGTGTATAGGGAGGGAAGCTATCATGTCCGCTTACCGTGGCATGAGGATAGAACCACGTGGTCCCATTTAACTTCCCGGTTGCACTTCGTATCCTGGATAGAGTAGTAACATCTCTGGAGAGCCGTAACCTGTACACTGAGTATACAAGGTTTGTTTTGCAGCAGGAAGAGGAGGGAATTATAGAGAGAATAAAGGTGCACCCTAAAGATTACCACAGACATAGCTGGATACCTCACAGATCTATTTTCAAGGAAGGTGATCAGTGCACCTGTCTCCTTGAACCTAGGTGTCAGCCTAATGGGTGACATGCTGAACCTATTCTTATTTTGTACAAACAAATATGTACTCCTCGCTGACATCAGAAAAGCATTTCTGAAGATTCTGCTTTCTTCCGACGAAGATAAGGATAGGTTCAGCTTTTTTCTTAAGGAGGGTGACAAGTTGATTTGTTATCGTTACACCACTCTTATCTTTGGGTTCAATGCTAGCCCTTTTATTCTGAACTATGTTCTGAAGCATCATACGGAGAAGTTCCCTAGGGACGAGTGTACGCAGATGCTTCTCAACAACCTCTATGTGGACAACTTAATAAAAACAAGTAATTGTTCAGACACCCTGTCACACCGGCATCGGGTGGGAGTGGGTTGTGTTGTTTTGTAATTAAGTCCCTGATGGTTGCAGAGGTGGTCGTGGCTGTATGTATGTTGAGTTTATTCAGGTTGATAGTGAAATTTTCAGTGGTTGTGTTTGTGGGTAGTGTGATGCGTTTCGTGGCTTTATTCGTCCCCTGTGTTGTTGCCTTTTTTCTAGCGTTGTGTATGAATAACCGAGGGTAGTGGAGCAAGAAGAATGCCGGCGTATACGTTGTACCTTGCAATGACTGCAACAAGTTTTACATTGGCCACTCAAAAAACGAATATACGAACACCGCCGAGCCCTCACAAGCGTGACGACCACCTAAACGCCTTAGTCCCTCACAGATACGCACACAACCACAATTTTAACCTACTTAACAACCACATCATAAAACATATACACAATCCCAGGAAACGACGTTGCATCGAGGCTCCGCTTATAGCCGAATGCGAAACCATTCACCATAGACCTAGTTACTTCCAACTAGCAGCACCATTAATTAAAATCATACTCACACAACATAAAATCACAGTCACAGACAATCACATACACACACAAGGCATCGGATAGAACACAGGTCACACACGCACACACACACTGCCATCCACACACCACTAAACACCCACCCACATACTTATAGAAGCATATACCTACCCTGCTACACACACACCTCTTAGTGACACATACACACCCACCTACACAAGCCACACCACAACATACACACACACACACATTGTTATCCACACACCAATAGACACCCACCCACATACGCATATAAGCACATACATCACACACATACACACACACACTATCAACCACACAACAATATACACCCACCCACACACGCACACACCTACCCCGCCACACACGCACCTCTCAGTGACACACATACACACATACACACACTTCTTATCCACACACCAATAGATACTCACCAACATACTCACATAAACACACACCCACCCTGCTACACACTCACCTATTAGTGATACCCACCCACAAAGGCATACCAGCCATAAATCACCCCTATCAACACATATAATCTCACTAACCAGCAGAGCTAGAAACCGCCCCACCAGAGCAGCCACCTCCTAACACCCCAACGCCCCCCACACAGACATTGACCCCTCCAAGAAGAGTCACTCCCTCCTTAGCAGACCAGAGATGTCTAACACCCCAGCGCCACCGAACCCTAAACCCACACATTGACCCCTCCAAGAAAAATCCCTGCCTCTTCAACAGACCAGAGATTGTTGGCATATAACACACAAAATACAGTCTTATTCACCACACACCTTATGAGTGACCACAGGACCGCACAAAACACATCTAGGGTCATTCACTGCACGCCACATGGATAACTGCAGGACTCTGCCATGTTCAATTTTCTTCTGAAGACGTGCGCGCCGCGACGAAATGCATAAAGATTTATCCTCGTGATAATAAAGATGTTTGAGATGTAACAAGCTTTTCTCATTCTTTTCCTTTTCCACATTGTCCAACCATATCTACCATTCTGTCGGATTCCCTCACATCCATGCAACAAACATATATATTATTCTTCAGATCAATAACTGAATTATTTTTTTCTTCCTCCTTTTTCAGATCTAGGAATTTTTTCCCTCTTCCAAAATTTGACCTGGTCAATTTTTTTTATGTTTCTTTCTCCACCTCTTTTTTTATGGGTTTAGATAAACCTTCCTTGAAGTTGGTAGATGGTAGTAGTAACCTATTTCTGAGAGATTATGTATATATCTATGTGTATGTTCACACATACCTACATGCGTACACCCATATACACACACACATACACATAGATATACACACCCACCCAAGCCTACTGTATTATTGTGTGTTTAATGTTAGGTGTTTATTTTTGATTTTTCAAAAGGATTTTTAATTTTTCAAATTTTTCAAAGAGATAATACATACATATATATATATAATATATATATTGTCAAATCCACATACAGCGCTGTTTCGGCGTCTTACGACTCATCAGTGTGAGTACGGACTATAAGTACCTTGGTGCCTCGAGCCAGGATTGAAACCGGACCTCTGGGCCAGCAGTCCGATTTCTTACCAATGATCCAAGTCACCTCGAGGTAGGTAATTTTTAAACCCATATAAACTCATATGTTTTTATCTATTTACGAAAGTGCTCAATTCGAAATATTCCGAAATATGTATATATATATATACACACATACACATATATCTATACATAAATACACACATACACATATATACGTCCACATACACATATATATATATATATATACACCCACATACACACACGTACACCAATATATACATATACCTAGGTATTTCATTAATTATTGGAGTGGTTGATGATTTGTGATGTGGTCACTGCAGTATTGTGGTACTTTGTTTTAGTTTTTGTTTTGTGTCTTTAGTTTTTTTTAGCTGTAAAGGTCGTTTGTGCCGGCACGCAGAAAAAAATTCCGTTCTGTGGTTAAGTAGTGCATTTCTATTTTCGAGACATAGCATACACAACAAGTGCTGGCTATCTGACGGGCGTGCGCTAAAATGGACCATTTAATTTGTGAGGTTAGTCCCCTTTTCTTTTTGTTCCCAGATGTACTTCTTGCGAGAAGCTAACTTTGTGATTTGCGAATCTTTCCTTCCATTTTCGTTTTGTGACCCCGATATAGTGTTTGCTGTTCTGTGGGTTTTCTAGTGTGTGGACCTCGGCCTTGTATACCATGTTAGTTTTTAGGCATTGTTTATCGAGGGGGAATTCAGTTATTTTGCAGTTGCAACTAGTTGTGGGTTTTTTGTCTTGTTATGGTGTTTTTCTAGTGTTTTCCTTTTGTTGTGTGTATTTATTATATTTGCCATATTGCTAGTGCAGCTGTAGCTGATTTTTATTGTATTTCTGTTGAAAACTTTATCTAGTTGGTTGTCTTTAGGGAAGTGTTTGTCTATTAATTTTAGGAATACTTTTCCGATGTTGCATTTGACTAGTTTGCAGTATGGTGGGTTAAACCAGATGCATTTTCTATTTCTAATTCTATTTTTGCTTTTGGTTTCCTTGGTGTTTACAAATTCTATTGTGTTATTGAAGCCGCTGTTTTTAATGCCTTATTGTAGTTGTCTTTAATTTCGTTAAATATAGCTATGTTAGATGAGTTATTAGCTATTCTAGTGCTTATGGACTTAGGTAGTTGTTTAATTATTGTTGGTGTGTAGTTGGATTTAGTGCTAATGTATAGTGGGTTTAGGTCATCTTTACGGAATGGTTTGTATGTTTTGTTGTTAAGGTTCAAGGTGAGGTCCAGGTAATTGGCTATTTTAATGTTGGAGGTAAGTTCTACCCTGAAGCCTATGCTTTTTAGTGCTCTAGTGATCTGCTTATTTAGTCTCTCTGTTTTATGACCGTTGCTATTTCTAACTATTATTAGGCCATCGTCCCGGTATAGGCCCATGTCGTTTTTGTCTATGAACCCACCTAGGATATGTAGCGCGTAAAGGTTGCTGGAGTCCTTTTTAATCCAGGTGTTGCTGTTGCTTGTCAGTATCGGTCTTCTGCAGTGTTTGGTTATTCTTATATCCTGGTCTCCTATTTTTACATAGTTCATGGCGAAGTTTATGGCTTCATTGAATGTTCTCCGTGATTGACGGGTAAAACTCTAATATATCGAACTGAGTAAATGTGGTATTCGTTCCATTGTTACTTATATTTTTAAACCATTTTAGTGCGTCCATAGAGCTGTCCCACTGGTTGTACCTTGTTTTGTTTCTAATCTCCTGGTTGATCTTTTCTAGGATGTGCTTTGAGATTTTACTTATTTCTGTTTTAGTTGGGTTGATCAGCCTGGCTTACATCTTGTTTATGAAATTTGGTTTGTGGTCCTTCAGTAGTATGTATGCCTGTTTGGTGTGGATGGATCTTACTCTATCATTAATGGCTGTATTGTGCTTGTTATGTTGTATGCCTCGGTGTTGATAAATTGTTCCGTGTTTTTGTTGTCTAATTTGTATGTAGTGGTGATGTTGTCTGTTAGTATTTTTTTGTATGTGTTTGTTTCTACTTTGTAGATGTTTCTGGTTTTGTCAGCGTGTACAAAGATTTTGTTGGTTTTTTTTTATTTGTGTCAGACAACTGCCAAAAGAAACTACTAAACGACCTTAGAGAATTGTATCGTGTTAATGATGTTAAGAAGGTATTCCTCAAATCTATCGAGGATTATGTTTCTTGGAGGGCTCCGTTGTGTCTTGAATCCAAAGTTCTTAGTTGTATCTGTTTCTTCAAGTGTGTTGCCGTTTAGGAAGAAGAAGGCTTTCCATCTCATTCTCCTTAGGAATTCCTCGGTTTTTACGGTGAGTTCCAGTAGGTAGGTGTGTTGTTTGGGGAATGGGATGTTTTTCAGGGAATATCCTATGTTGATCTTTTCCATGTTGTGCCATAGTTTCAAGATATAATATGATCAGCTAGAGTGCTCAACTGCCTTATACTGTGTACGAGGTGGGAGCTGTGTAGTCGTAGTAGTAGTATTATAAAGAAATACAAGTCATATATGTTGTTGAAAATATTTAATTTGAGTGCTCTACATATAGAACAGTTAGTTTAATAACTAAGACTATCCTATGATAGCCTACACAACAAGTGCTGGCTATGTCTCGAGGAAAGATTTAGAATACTAACGTTCAAAAATAGAAATGCCCTACTTATACGTATATATGGATGTACGTGTGTATGTGTATGTGTGTGTATATGCATGTGTATGTGGACGTATATATGTGTATATGTGTATGTGTGTATATATGTATAGATATATGTGTATG
>VCCN01002067.1:114195-126720 GCA_006491835.1 Architeuthis dux
TTCTCAAAACCAGGCGAATACTGTTCAAATACTTTTGACAGGTACTGTCTGTCTATCTGTCCGACTGTCTGCCCATCTGTCTGTTTGTCCACAAAATATTTCGAAAGGTTCTCAGTGAAGTCCAATGCAATTTTGTGGAAGGTTGGATAATGTGCTACGGAAAAAAGTGATTCATTCTTTAGGCTGATCCTGGGATTTTGACCACACCGTGCAATGTGTCCAGAAGTTCTACATGTATTTCAAAGAGATTTCAAGGAAGGTTGGGCAATTGGTAAACGGAAGAAATTATTGAATTTTTAGAAAGGAAATAAAGCAGAATTATTAATTCTGAATTTTGATTGTTATCTGTGACCGTCTAGTTGCTAGTATTAAACTCTGTGGCCTTGGTAAGCCAGCTTCGAATGCTGGTCACGGCAAGACATAGGTTGTTTCCTACCATTTACTTTTATTTTTACTACTCTCTAGAAAGTTGGGAGCAGAAAATGCATTCACCCGTGTCTTTCTTTCCGTCCGTTTATCCACATGATAGTGATTGATTTTCAGTGGATCAAGGAGTTTTCCTCTTCTGCGTCGTAGCTATATGTCCCCTCTGCACAATATCTCCAATATTTCTCAATGAATTTCAATAACACTGTGCGGAACTGTGGGTAATGGGGTAATGGAAACAGTAATTACATTTGGGGGGTGGATGAAAGCATTGTTTTTATTCCTCCACTGGATCGTAGCTATAATTCCACAGCACACAATACATCCAAAAGTTTGAAATGAGTTTCAATGGGATTTTAGGAAAACGTGCGTAATTGGCTACGGAAAAAAATGATTACATTTTGGGGTGGATCCAGGGATGCTTACAATTACTTATGTGAAGATAGCATACACTGTTATTAGTCTATCGGAAAGTGGAAGTTATCATTTCTTTGGGGTGGGGGGCGCTGGTAGAACCATCCAGATTTTGGCCGTAACCTCTTTTGCACAACAGATAAAACTGACTAGATACACTGTCAGAAAGTTGTCAACATTCTCTTTCCAACGATATATCATGTCATTTGTACAAACATTGGGTTTTCTGTCCCGAAACAACTTAGGAACGTCAAATTGGCGGCCATCTTGAAAAATGGCCGCCATCTTGGATTTCCTACTAGGATTTCTTGGGACTTTTAGTATGGCGTTATGGAGACTTCATAGAAATGCATCGTGGAGAAACAAATTATGTTTGATTTTCTTTCCAATTTAAACAATAGTTTGCCTGGACTATATTCCGTTTTGCTGAAGCCACGATGGAAACTAATTTTGCAAACATTGCAATTAATACAATTTCTGATTGATGGCGATTCCTTGGAACAATGCAAAGAATGGTGATACACCAATATCACCTATGGCGTACGGTAATCCAAAGTTAAATGGACATTTCTCAACCATATCGTATTTCGCAGAATTTAGAATACTTTCAGGATCCGCAGAATATATACCATGTCCAGAACATTTTGTGTAGTCAGTTCACGTTGTATACGTCCCGTCGTCCATCACTATCAAAACCTGGGTAGTTTGACCAGTCAAGGGGAGTCTGTACAGGCGACCAAGAGTGGTTTTGATTTAATTAATGTCTTGGTTGGGATACGTAGGAACTCGTTTTTTCTTGTCGTATTTGATGGTGTTTCTGTAACGTTCGGATGACAGTTTTGTGATCCACATCATAATCTTTCGCAAGTTGTCGGACGCAATATCCGGTGTGGCTTCCATTTTCCTTTTTGTAGCTCGCCGATGTTTGGGGTCCAATTCCTCAGATCTTGAATTGCTCAGCCGACCATCAATAACATATCCACATGTCTCACACATGTTTCCAGCTCAGGATAACGAATGTTTCCTTAAGCCAACATCTTTTAGTCGTTCATGGAGCGATACTCGAATGTGTATTTATCATTTGTTGAAATATTGTCCGACACTTCATTTTAAAACTGGCAAGAAAATAAATTGGTATAGTGTGAACGCTTTATGTAATAACGATACGATCGAATAATAATAGAAGTATATGAATATAAAATATACATTATCCTTGATGCCACCTTTTTTGAATAAGTGACTTGGGGAAATGGTTGTATAATTAACTCGCCATACGTTAGGAGAGTCAATGTGAGAATAGACGAGACTTGAATAGCTCGGTCTATCAAGTAATCTGCCTTCATTGCCTCTTTTATGGAAGGCGTTAACAAGTGAATACAGCCAACTAGTTTATGGCCAATTGTTAGCTTTTAATATGCCATGCTTGGACTGTTAGAATTATTTTTTTCTGAACATGGTTTCCATACTGTGTTAACATCTACGCTTTTTTGTGTTGAAAATGTGCCAGCCGACATATTGCCAGACACAAGTTGAATAGAAATTTAAGGGGTTATTCACATGCGGGCAACGCTAGGTTACAATGAGAAAGTGGAATATATATATATTTAGTAAACTAGCTGAACCCGTATAAATTCTACGAGTGTTGACAACTGAACGTATCCATTAACTACGTCTGCTCGGATGGTGTAATGGTTATGAGTATGTCTTCTTCACACGCAGAAGGTCCTGGGTTCGATTCCCGGTAAGAACGAAGAGTGTTTCATTAGGACAATTTCCCTGTTCACTCAGCAGCTAATTGAGTACACTCTAAGCTGTGTGAGTAGGGTGGAGGTAGCCCTTCAGTGGTCATAACAAACTTGTAGGATTAACGTTCTAGTCTCGACAGATACTGGGTCTTCGTCACCGGGCTCCATACTCCATTGAGAATTGAGAACACTAGGGGTCAAGACGCTTTACCTTCACCACGCCTCTGCTCTTCTCCAACCCTTCGCCTGTATCTGTTGGATGATGTCGGTATTTCTTCGGCCGCCGATGTGAGAGAGACGTCTCGTTCGAGGACTTCATTTACGCGGAGCGAACATTATGTGGAGGAAAAAAAGATTGTGTCCAGACCGGAGAAATGCGGGAGAGAAAGATTCAGTATTTTCAATTGAAAATCTGGGTTCGCTTTATTCTCATCGATAGCTTCGATTCCGGGCCGGTTCGCGGATCACCTTGAGGCATCGAATTCCGCTTCAGTTAAAATTCTAAACGATTGGTCACTTTGCTGAATTACTACCTGTGAGGGTAGTAATCCAAAAATCAAGGCGTCTTCCTCCTCTCTCCTCCCTCAACCCTAACGGGCAGGGGAGCCAAGCCCTCTGGGATTCGGATGCTAACTAACTCTAAACTGCCCGCGATCTGAAAATCATGGCAACCCTAAAACCACTCTGGTTGGTTGAACGCATTTTTTTTGTTCTCACTTCGTCGGCCGTTTGACCTATTTTCTAACCCTGGTAATGTGATACGGCCTTTTGGTCACGTAGGCTCCAACACACGAACACACACAACCAGAGTGTATTCCATACATATCTTCGCAGGCCCCCTCTCATCCCTTCCAATCTTCGTTGTCCCGTTATGTTTTTGTATGTAAATGTTATACGCACATTTATTGTTTCATATGCGGAGATCTTCCTACCTAACTCCTTTTCTCCCTTTTCTCTTCATACCCTCTTAGTAAAATTGAAGAGTATCATCCAAATACAAAAAGGAAGGTAGGAACAAGCAGAATAATATATAATAGATATTTGTATTGCTGTTTGACTTCTGAAGTACGTTCCATATTCAAAGTTACCGAAAAAAAGTTAGTGGACATAATGAATCGTTGTATTATCACTCTTCCAATATAATGTGCTGTCTTGTGATCTCGCCATGTGATGTTAAGTATGATTATCTCCTGTGCACGTTGCATGGTTCTCAGTCGAGGGCCAATCCTTTGGTTAGGTTCCATGTTTTAGCTCCAATATAATAGGGTCAGATATATTATAGAATCCATTATAACACTCAAATGGCAATGGACTGGTCATGCTGCAAGAATGTCAGACAACCACTGGATATCACGATCCCCAGAGATCATATGCGAAATTGCAGCCGGCAAAATATTAGATGGCGTGACGAACTAGACAAGTTCCGAAAGTATTGGTTCCGCGACGTCCACAATCGAGAGGTCTGTCGAATCTTGGAGAAGGTCTATGTTCATTGCCGGACGCTAAAAGCTGCTGCTCGATGGTTATCAGTCGCTCCAAATGAACGTGTGTTGACACAACAGATTCAGCAAAGGTGGGGAATCGTCAATGTTATCATTGATTTCTATTCCCGTTTCTTTTCTTTTCTTTTAGTTCTGAATCCTGGTGTCTTGGCGTGAGAACTACGTTCCAGCTAACAGTGTTTACATAGCAATAACAACTTACAAGAAATAGGCAACAAACCCTTTTGTGCCTTGTCAAAAGGAGGTAGTGTTTCATACAATTCTAACTTTTGCACAAGGGAAGCATGGCTCGTCTTCGTGACCGAATATTACGAAGGTTTTTCGCATCTTTTTTAGGTCCACATATTGCTAGCAAGGCCTATGCGGAAAATGAAGGATTTTTCACAAAGGTTGCTGGAGAACGTCTGGCAGCTGGGGGAGCTTCCGCCTTGTGGTTCACCTATTTTTCTACTTCTCTTGCTCTGCAGTTGCTTGATAGACCTTGTGCTGCCATGTGTCCCTGTCGGATGCCTCTGTTTTCCACTGATGATGGTTGATGTGGGTCCTTTGTTTTTAATAAACAGTCATTGTGTCTCGTATAATCACAGAAGAACTATCAACTTTTGTTGTTATAACTTGTGAGACAAACCCTTTAACAATAGTTGTACAAGTAGAATCCACACAAAAGACTTTTTTTGTTGAACATGATGTGAATAGAGCATTTTGCCGATTATTATATTCTAAGAAATATATGTAGTATTGGGTTTTACTTTAACATATTGAAGCCTAATAATGAATTCGGACAATGTATAAGCATCGAATCTATGAAAGAAAGTAAGGTATGTTCACCAATCTGGAGTCATCGAAAACATGTATATAACATAATCGAATTACCAACAAACTGTCAACGATAGTTGGTGATTGTATTGTAAACTATGAACATGAAAAATATTAGAAAATATGTTTAATTTCAGTGAAAAACGATTTCAGTGTTCTAGACGTTATGAAATATTAAAATTCTAAAACTTCAAAATTAAAAACAAAACCTAAAGTTTTAAAATTGACATTTTTATGAACATAGTTCCGTCTTGTGCATTGGTGTATGCCTTCTGATGTACATGTTACGGCTGTTTAGGCCATTTTCAACATCCTGACTGCTCTGTATTGTAGATACACCTTTGTTTTTTTCATTTACTGTTACACATCGAGTCCCCATATATCGAGTCTAAACATCGTTTAGGATTGAAAATACCGTTTATTAGTTGGTACCTCTGATAATACAGGCTAAACACTATGTAAGTGTTACTATAGTGTTCATTAGTGTTCATTATCCGATAATTGCGTTTAAGCACTGTTTAAGATTCGGGGTATTTGTCATCATCATCATCATCAGCATCATCATCGTTTTAGCGTCCATCGTTGGACACGAACTTTCCCCGAGATTCGCCAGACCTCTCTACCATGGGCGACGCGGAGTAAATACTTTTAATTTTGAACTTGTCTAGTTCATCACGCCATCTCTTCACCACATTTTCGCATATGATCTCTGGTGATCAATGTTGTGAGTCGTGATATCCAGCGGTTGTCTGACATTCTTGCAACATGACCAGCCCATTGCCATTTGAGTTTTCTAATGGATTCTGTGATATATCTCCTGCTTTTTCTCTAATATACTGTTCTGTCTTGTGATCTCTCCATGTAATTTTGAGCTTCGATGAATAACATTTAAGACTGACGATGTTTTACATCTGTGGGTACACTCTGATAATAGTCTAAACACTGTTTAGGATTGATGATCGTGTTCAGTAGTCAACCCTTCCAATAAGTATAATAATAAGTATAATCAATGTTTAAGATTGTGGAGCGCCAGTCGACTTTCCGAAATCTTTAATCACCTCTACCAAAGGTTTAGGTTATTCATGTATTCACACATTTATATGTATCTATCTATGTAGCCAGACTTCGTCCAGCCATAACCGTTCATAGTAGAAACTTGAAATTTTGCACGCGCACACTCCCCTCAATTAGTAGGTAAAATGCTTCTTTTGTTTTTTGAAAAGTTCCCCCTCAAAGTAGGGTTTTAGAGGCGGGGTTCAATTTTATCTATATATCTATGTATCCAGACTTCGCTCAGCCCTAACAGTTCATAGAAGAAACGTGGAACTGTGTACACACACTCCCCTCAATGAGTAGGGAAAAAACATTTTTTGTTATTTTGAAATTCCCCTCCAAAATATGGTTTTAGTCGGGGGTTCAATTTCCATTGTAAGCTTATGCTAAATTTGTCACTAGTTTGTGCCCGCTTGTTTTTTGAAACATGGGTGGCGGTGATTCATAATTCCCCTTGGAATGCTAGTTTTATTTATATTCATTTAACAACGAAAAATACGGTGAGCTGTAATAGCTATAATTATCGTGTGTGACTTTAAGTGTGATGGAAAGCTTTATAAATCCTACAAGGAAAATCTGTTGTGGATCTCACAAAACACAGAACTTAAGCAGCAACGCAACGAATTAAACCACCATAATCTTTTGCACGTAAGGCGTCCACTGTTTTAGAATAAAAAAACATTGACAGTTTTTTGATGAAGTGTTTCGCGTAACAACGTCAAAAATGTTTAATAGAGAGGATGTCGGGTCTAATTCATGGGGTCCGGCCCCGATGACGTGCAAAAAGCAACACGCGAGGCATTTGCACTATTTGCGATCGCGTAATGATGGCTTTTGCCGGAGAGATACGGTCACGAAATCCAAGAAAAGGAATAACAAATTCATACGCTAGAAAATTCAAATTCAAAGAAGAGAAATTGTTTTTTTTCGATTAAACAACGGAAAGAAAGAAAAAAAAAAGATTCATTTAAACGTATTTATATTGTTTAAAAATATTTATCCGAAATAGAACAAGAGAACAAGAAAAAATTAAGAGAAAACATATCAATGGATGAATTGATGTTCATAAATATATGTGGATATTTATATTTTTATATCAATTTATATATACATGTATATAAATTTATAAACGGCGAAAATGAAAGATATTGAAAAATATGTTCACTTTAAGTACTCTTAAGTTTATCTCTGTATCGGTAGCTCATGTGTATATAATCTGTCTACTAAAGTTTCGTCAGGCGATCGAACCGGCGATCGAACCGCGGTAATTTTTCTAAACTTTATATATCGGTTTGGAAAAGCGTGACAGACGAACAGCCAAAAAAGTGACGATGGTATTTATTTAGTTAGATTTTACAATGGTCGATTTTCGTTTGAACCACTTCTTTTTTAAACATTTAACTTCACCTTTACCCAGTACCTAAAATGGTCCCAGTAGGCCACGTAATATTTATATATATATGTATGTTATGTTAAATCAATAAACATGCCGAAGCAAGCCCCCAGCAGCCCCCATTCCGTTTCCGGTCCCAGAAAGCACGGACCGGAAGTAGGAACGGGAAAAGCGGCAGTTCTGCGCAGGCATAGCACACGTGTCTTTTCGTTCCATCTTCTCTTCTTAACACGCTTAAACAGGGTTACGAATCAAACGCATTCTAATCCCACACAGCTAGAACAGAAAGAACAACAAAGCGAACAAAAGCACTAAACACAAGAACGTTACAGGCCCAACTAGGCTTTCTATGTGTACAAAATGTACATATGGTTTCCCCTACTTTTAAGGGTTTAGGAAATTACATGGTTTGATTTTAAATGTATTTAGTATATTTTTAGATTATATTCCAGATTATTTTCTGGAGAATTTAGATGTTTTTAGATATCTTTCCCTCAATTTTTGATAACAAAATTAAAACAGTTGACAACCGTGATCCTCTCCGACAGTACCATAGAACAGACAATAGACATTCAATATTTGTTAGTAATTTCATTTAATATAATATCACATTTTAATGAGATTGATAAGCCTGGCTCTTTACAATAGGTAACTCAATTCTAGGCACAATTTCAAAGAGAGACATCCGCATATCATTCGCAATTAAGCCTTGCACGACATTTTGTTTATAGAAAAAGAGCGATATTGATTCAATTGTAAAATAATATATACGACATCACGAGGACAACTAGTTTATATTATAAAGCTCCAGTCCAAGTCCAAGTTGACTTTGTTTTTACCCTGTAACAAGAACAACAAGAACAATCCTCACCTGTTGTTTATCCCGTCACGTTTAACAAAACTGATAAGTAAAATTGAAAGTTCTCCCTACCGTGATCGGAAATCCTGACCAAGTGATTGCTAGACGGTTCTCTTGCGAACTGGGCCAAATCGACAAGTCTCATATATCCACGGATTTATTTATTATATATACAATACAAAGGTTACAGTAATCATCTTCAGTCGAAATAGAAGTAGCAGTGGAGTTTGACCCTGCAGCAGCCAGGCTCGTTATGTTGGGTTTTCACACCAGTAGCAACTACTGGTTTACTCTGGAGATTGGGTGACAACAAATCTTCTCAATACCCCAGAACTCTCCGCAGTATTGTAGCTGTTAACAGTAATGCGTTGACTCGATGGTCTCGATTCTTCCTCGGATATCCAGTTCCTCCGGCCTTTTAGCTACAATTTTCGTTCCGAGTGCTCTAACAACGATGGGTACAACTGTCACCTCCACGTTCCATAATTTCTTCAAATCTCTGGTTAGGTCCAAAAATTATCCAGCTTTTCGCTTTTCGCTGCGGTCTGCTGGAAAAGCGAAACAGGGCCGGCGCAAGGGTAAAATGTGCACCCCGTTGTATTATAACGACTATTCTCTTCAGTTTGAAGTGCACCCCTCGGATCTTGGCACCCTAGGCGAACGCCTAGGTTCGCCTAATGGACGGGACGGACCTGACGTAAAATCTAACATGTTTTTATTTCTTTGTTCACAATAATTAGATCCGATTTTCTGGACTGGAATGGGTGTATGAATCAGAAACTTCCAGAGGATTAATGTCTTTCATTCTCTATCCAAGATAGCGTCTGGTTTGTGCATCTGTATGGTCAGATCCCAGTTGTTTTCACAATTCCCAGTGTATTACCCTTCCCACCCTGCCATGCCTATATGTACACTCTTTTCGAGTTAGCTTGCTGAATTCGCTTATTATGTTCTTGATTATCCCGTCTCTAGCGCCATATAGTCTGCATTTGCTATTCTCATGTTTCTTCTCTATTTCTGACTTTATTGCAGGAGTGTGCAAAAGCTCCCAGTGGTTCTCAAGATATCCAAAATGGCTAGATACTCCCCCGGACGAATATCTATCACATAAGAGTTGATTGTCATATTTGTAAGGAAAAAAGGTTTGAACATATTTCAGCCATGAAGATTATAATTGGCAGTGCTGTCCAGTCTCTCCCAAACACTTCTCCATTGTCCATGTCTGGTTAGTCACTCAATAGAAACCGCCACGTGACCAACGTCTTTTGGCAGCATGTCGTGTTGGGGGTGATCAATAAAAAACATTGGCAAGACTGATGCTCAATGAATAAGTTACTTCTTTTGACTTTTGTTTGGCAGTGATCACTAACAAGTCTGAATCTTTCACAAAACAAGCGAGAATTTTGGATACAAGCTAAAGGATCAATTTAGCATAAACTTACATTACAAATTGAACGCCACACTAAAAGCCTTTTGGGGGATTTTCAAAAAACAATAAAGAATCGGCAGTGATCACTACAAAGTATGAATTTTCACAAAACAAGCGTGAATTCAGGCTAAGGGATCAATTTAGCATAAACTTACATTGCAAATTGAACACAACACTAAAAAACACTTGTGGGTGGGGTTTTCAAAAAAACGTAAACAAATGGGTTTTTTTCTAGACATAATAAGGAATAAATGTTGCAAATGTCAGCTCTGTATGTCTATTAGCCAAACTAACTTGAAAACTGAAGAGACCTGTGTTGACAGTATCGGTGACAGTTTTGGTTGACGATTTCTAATAGTGTACAATAAGGAGAAGCCTCCGGAGAGGAAAAAGTAATTGTCTCTTTTCAATGATATTTTATACAATACAATTCTCGACTTTCTTGGTAGATATAACCAGGCGACGATTTATTGGTTCCTTGGGAGTAGTACGACGTGCTTAAATGGTTGTGATTTAAATTGGATGTTGACCGCTGTCCAAGCACTTCCGTAATCTGGGACAGATCTTTTTCATAGTATCGTTTGTCTGCAAGCTATCCACATAAATTGCCTATGGAAATCTCTTTGTCTGTAGTTTTATAAGTATGATGTTCTACTTCTTACCTTACATATAAACATGTGTTTTGCGTCCATACTTGGTTACCGTATGTTAAAACGTTTTTATTTTCTGTTCTTGCCAAATAACTACTAATCGAATAAAGAACTACTGAGTACTTGCTTAGGAACCATGTATATCAACAGCAAACGTAGTCAGGTTCAAGGCCAGTCTTGTGGGACACCCTTTCAAGAACAGAGACCACTACACTATCAAACAGTTCTGAAAGACGGATATACTAACCATTGTATTACGGCGGGCGCCAAATTGGTGTTTTTTAAGTTAGATTAGTATGACACAAGGTCACAGGTTGTGAGCGCCATTTGAGAATAGAACTCGCGACACGAGTTGTTATTTACAAAGTTTATGTTAGTCTGGCACAAGGTCACAAATTCGAAGCACCAAGTGAGGAGCGCACTCATTAGACTAGTAAATTGATCAGGGTCAAAATAATAGACAAGCCTGGCTGCTGCATGGTCAAACTCCTCTCCTACTACTATTCCAACTGAAGATGATTACCGCAACATCTTTATTGTATGTATAATAGATAAATTCGTAGATATATAACAGTTGTCAGTTTGGCTCAGTTGGTAAGAGGGCCGACTAGGTTTAACGTGACGGGAAGACAGACAACTAAATTTGGTGAGGATTGTGATTGTTACGGGGGGGTAAAATCTACTCCAACTTGGACTGGTGTCTGACAACAGAGAGAAGCATTGACAAATAAGATGGCTGAAGTAATCTGCCTACATACTATATCAGATAACTCCATCAGAAGACCGAGTATTGACATGAATAGCATGTGATAACCAAAGGAAGCAACAAGGTGAGAGAAAGAGAGACTGAGAGATAAGGATAAAGAGAAAATATCTGAACCTGAGATAGAAATGTTGTATAGCGGGTGAATGTCCTGGACTTGGATAGAAAGGAAACTCGAAGACTTGCTTGTAAACATATCTGGACATATTTTTATTACACAACATACATCTTTGTCGGCCGGTGATTGAAGAGTGGGAGAACCGCCAGTCTGTCCCCAACAGGGACACCGGTCTCGAGCCTTCCGGCTCCGCTGATGAGAGATAAAAAGAGAGAATGACTTTATTAGAGAAAAGAGAGAGAAAGAATAGAGAGAATGACATTACTAGAGAACAGAGAGGGGGATAAAGAGAGATAATGACTTTACTAGAGAATAGAGAGAGAAAGAATAGAGAGAATGACTTTACTAGATAAAAGAGGGGGGGGATACAGAGAGAGAACGACTTTACTAGAGAAAAGAGAGAGCGAGAGATAATTATTTTACTAGAGAAAAGAAATAAATAAAAAGAACGAATGACTTTACTAGAGAATAGAGAGAGATAGAAATAGAGAGAATGCATTTACCTGAGAAAAGAGAGAGAGAATGACTTTTCTAGGGAATATTGAAAGATAAAAATAGACAGAATGACTTTACTAGAGAAGAGAGAGAGAGAGAGAGAGAGAGAGAGAGAGAGAGAGAGAGAGAGAGATAATGACTTCACTAGGGAAAAGAGAGAGAATGACACTAGAGAAAAGAGAGAGGCTGCTTTTACTAAACGAAAGTGAGAAATAATGTTCTATCCATAGATAATAAGACATACTACGACTGAAGCTGACATAGAAAGAAAGGCAAAGAGAAAACGATAGAAAGATGTACATAGAAGAGGGCCTGTAGGATTTGCAGGAAGTCCAATGGGCAAGAGAGAATGAATTTGATTGGAATTGAAAGCATCTGTCGGTTGAACCCATCCACTGGTTTCAAAGATCAAAGTCCGGTGCGGCGAACCGCGCAGATTCCGACGGGCATCGATGCTGATCCAACGGTGGATGAAGTTATGTTACTCGGGACGGAAGTTACAGGCTTCCTTTGGGCTCGTTTGAGTCTAAAGTTCATGGATTTAAAATGAAAGTGGGAGTATTGAGTGGTTTTGCTCTGCTTAAGTGTTTAGGCAATGAGTCGAGCAGCGGGGGACCTGTTTACTGGTGGAAAGAGAATTAATCGAAGTGGAAGAGTCCAGAGGACACGTTTTGTTTCATGTGAAAAGAGTCAACTTCAACATAAAATCAAACCAGTTATGTCCACTTTATGTTTACGCACACACACACACACACACACACTTATATATAATGTTAGGAAAAGACAATGTGGAGACAACCCTCATTCAGATGGAAACCTTGGCCCATGCAGACACATCACTTCTCCAACTTCCTTTTGAAAA
>VCCN01002067.1:178036-188353 GCA_006491835.1 Architeuthis dux
TTTCTCTTTGTCACAGATAAGACCCTACGTCAAATCTATCTATTAAATGAACACACACAAACAGATCAGGTTAGTCACTCAATAGAAACACTCACGTGACCAACGCGTTTTGGCAGCATTTTGGGGGTGGTCAATTAAGAAATTGGGAAAAGAGGTGATCAATGAATGAGTTACTTCTCTCACCTTTTGTTGGACAGTGATCACTAAAATAGTCTGAATTTTCGAAATTACACATATTTTATTCATAGTTTTTACGAGTTTCTTATTATTATTAGTAACCGTCAACAAAAACTGTCACCAACACTGTCAACATAGGTTTCATGAGTTTTTAAGTTGATATGGCTGGCTTTTATATTTATTTATGCAAATCACTTAACTCCACCTTTCTGAATTGAACAGAACGGTTAGTACATAATGAAGTGTTTGGCTGATATGAGCTATGGCATTTTCAATAATTCCTGGTTTTATGAAGATTTGGTCGCCTTAATTTTAAAAAGGCTAACATAATTTTTCTTTTCGTACCATTTTATTCAGACATAATTTTGGGTTTTGTATATAATATGAAATATGTATCTGGTCTACAGACTTGTTACTATATTTTTTTAAAAAGCGTGTATACAGCCAGACACAAACTAAGGACCAAGTTAGCATAACATTACATTGCAAATTGAACCCCTAACTAAAAAACTATTATGGGGGGAATTTTCAAAAGAACAAAAAAAAAAGTTTTTTTCTAGACATAATAAGGAGTAAACGTTTAAAGTTTCAGCCCTCTAGCTCCATTTGTACGCGGGACACATACATACATAGCCAGCCAGCCAGACCAACTTAGGAAATGAAGAAACCTATGCTGACAGTTTTGGTGACAGTTTTGGTTGAGGGTTTCTAATGTAAGTGTTTACATGTTTTGTATTTATCCATGGCGCATATAAATCGCTTTTATAGCCGAGAGTCTCCCCCCCCCAAAGCTGTTGACATTGTCATGAGTTGGGATTTGTTAAGAAAGACAAATTTCCCCCCTAAATAGATTAACTGTGCAGATTGTTCATTCAACTGACATCGAGAATGTGATTAATTGGATGGAAGAGAAACCTCGCTCTCTCTAATCCCCTCTATATCCCCCTCTCCCCCCTCTCTCCCTGATTCTCTTTCTCCTTATCTCTGTGACTGTTATCAAGAAAGATGATGAAAAATGTACGGTAAAGATCTACATCCGTTAACCAAGTCGAAATAAATAGAAGCATTTTTTGGTAAAGGTCTACATCCGTTAACAAAGTCGAAAAAGAAAATAGAAACAATTTTTTTTCGACAGTAATTTTCTGTGCTTTTACTCTATTAGACCCTAACAATCTACCTGGGATTTTTTTATTTTTCAGAATAAATGTTTTTCAAGTTTTTTAAAATTTTTCAGAATAAATGTTTTTCAATTTTTTAAAAATTTTTCAGAATAAATGTTTTTCAAGGTTTCAAACAGGGACATTACTTTCTGTCCGTTATATGGAAATGAGGCTTTGAAGCATGCTGTTACTTCCTTACTAGGTTTCATTAAAATATCAAAGAAGCCTCGGGAAGTAACCGAATACTTCGACACCTCACTTCCATACAATGGGCGGAAAGTAACGGTCCCATTTACCATACACTTACATTGTAAATAGAACCCCCCTCGTAAAACATTAAAAGAAATTGTTTTCTGAAAAATAAAAAATCCCAGGAAGATTGTTAGAGTCTAACGGATTAAAAGCACGAAAAACTATTGGCGAAAAGAGAAATGTTTCTATTGTCACACTATAGCAGCTTTTCCCAACCTTTTTACCCTTCTTTTAAATTCCATGTCTCGGGGAACCCCCTTACATAAAGATTTCTATATATCTATACTAATCTTTGTCTTTCTCTTTCATGAAGTTAAATGTCATAAGGCAAACATAATATATTTTTCTGATAACTGGTTTAAACAAAGTTTTTCTCAAGTTTATTGACAATGCAAAAAATAACAGGAACCAAACTGCTTGTTCAAGAGACCCCATACTGAGGTTTTCATCTACATAAGAAAAGAATCAAACATGTTTGTATTCACAAAAATAAACATAAATAATAATCATCCTACATAACACATATATACAGAACGAAAACTGCTACAATAACTTAATCTTTTATTGACAATATTGAAAAGGCATGAGATAAATCAAGGAGATATTTTATATGCGTCAAAGCAATGTTATTTCTGAAGCAAACTTAGAGTCTAAGGGAATGACTAACAATCGCTTGCATCGAGTTGCAATGTCAAATGTCGCTTTTTACGTTAAGCCTGGTTCATTTCTATCCAAAATTAGCCTATTTAATATCCGATTGCATTTATTTGAGAGATTCATCAACCACAAACACTACGATCATGATTTTTATTTATTCTAAAAGAATTATAACTCCACCCCCGCACTACTAAAATTCTTTTTAGAGGTGTTTTCAAAAAACAAAAAAAAATAGTTTTCTGCAGACTTAATAAGGAGTACATGTTTGAATTTGCAGCCTTCTAAGCCTGATACATACATACATACATAGAGAGCCAGCCGGACCTACTTAAAAACCGAACAAACCTATGCTGACAGTTTCGGTTGAGGGTTTCCAATAGGTGCACTATATATTGGGTTAATGCAAAAGTTTCCATGATATTTTGACATCTTCTATTCATATATAATCAGAACTTCATGATTCAGTTTTTAATGTATTTTCCTGGTTTTCCTTGAGCTAATGTAAACCTTTCAGGTAAATTGTGCATTTCATCATAAAAGAACGGTTCTGGTTTGAATTCGATAAATTCTTCTAGGAATTAGAAACCGTCAACCAAAACAGTCTCCGAAACTGTCAACGTAAGTGTCTTCAGTTTTTAAGTTGGTCTGTCTGGCTGGTTAGCTGGGTATGTATCACCCGTAAAGGCTGAAGCTAGAGGTCTGACAATTTAAACATGTCCTCTTTATTATGTCTAGATAAAACGGTTCTTTTTTTTTTAAATCTCCCCATAAGAGGTTTATAGTTAGCGGTTCAGTTTGCAATGTTAGTTTATGCTTTAGTTTGTACCCGGCAGCATTCATGCTTGTCTTTCGAAAATGTGGTCTTTTTTTCACAAAAAGGTGAAAAAAGTAACTCAATTATTGATACCTCTTTCTGCAATTGTTTAATTGATCACTCAGAACACGGCATGCTGCCAAAAGGAATTGGTGAGGTGATGGTTTCCATTCAGTGACTAACCAGACCTGGTTTTCTAGTTTTCCTTGAGCTTATGTAACCTGTCAGCTAAATTGTGTATTTCATCATAAAAGATCGATTCTGCTTTGTATTCGATAAATTCTTCTAATAATTTTGTGATGTCTTCAAATCTTTTAGACCATTGACCAGACAAGGTGTGTTGCGTGGAGCGTGGAGCGCTTCCTTAAAAATTGAGGACGGTTGTTGCCATGCTATTTTAATCATGACCGGTATGGATTCGTGCCTTTCCCAAGGGCAATAGTGCGGAGTGAAAGCTGCTTTAGTCTGAGTGTGTTAGCTCATTCGTTTTCTGTGCAGCTAACGGCTTGGCCACCGGAACCTTTTTTAATCTGAAAAGCTAGTTCGAAATCTCGTTCAGATTTGTCATTCTATAAATAAAAACTATTTATTCATTTGAGTTTTCTTTATAATAAAAATAAAAAAAGATGGCGTTTTTCTTTTTTAATCTAAAATAGCAAAAGATCAGACAATTTATGGCAAATTCTGACTCATAATAGAATGTCATCTTCTCGCGTGTTTTCTATAATAATCTAAAAGAATCCGAGATTTATTTTACAGATTAAGAGCGTTCCTACGAAATAGTAAAAAAAAAAATCAAGAGTGGCCTTACGCAGGCTACGGCTTCATCCGTCCCATCTTAGGCTCCACATAACACATTACTTGATCCGTTTGCGATATGTGAATCATATTTAGAGACGACAAGCACCAGAAAAGTCGTCACTCACTTGGTTCCATGCCTTTCCCAATGACATTAGTGCGAAATGAACGCATACTGTCCCAACCAGAATTAGAACTCAGATCGCCGAGTCTATTTCCCGAGTCGTTAACCCAGTGGCGTACCGAGGTGGGGGCGGCCCGCCCCGGATGACCCCATCAGAGGTGGTGACACCATCAGAGGGGGTGACACTATCAGAGGCGGTGACACCAAGATGACTGCCTAAACATGTTTCTTATAGTTTCTTGATAATTCTTTAGCTAATTAAAGATCAGTCTGTACACACGATATCTCCGAGAGTACTCAATGAATGTAAATGAAAATTTGTGGAAGGGTGGGAAATGGGGTAGGGAAGAGTTGGTTAATTTGAGGAGGATCCAGGAATTCGTTTTGATTGAGAGTGATTTTTCGGTTTCTTCTGAAAAATTGAAAACTAAAGACGAATTGAATTGTTAGTAAATGTAGGCGTATGCCATCACATTCAATAATACGGGATATTCATGATGAATAATGAATAGTATTAGTACAGGAAGTTCACCAAACTTCTATATATCCTGGGAAGAGATCAAGTTATGTAAGGGGGTGACGCCATCAGTTACCGCCCCGGGTGTCACCAACCATTGGCCCCCCACTGCAGTAACCAACCCCGCAGTTCCGCGTTCAGATTTTTCACTCGATAAATACAAACGATTTATTCATTTGAGTTTTCTTTATAACAAAAAGAAAAGAGAATATCGTTTATTTTTTATTCTAAAATAGCTAAAAAGGTTCAGGCAATTTCAACAATTTATGGCAAATTCTGACTCATAAAAGAATGTCATCATCTCGCGTGTTTGCTATAAAATAGAAAATTGTTGTTACGAAAACAAAACCTAACAAAGAAACACAGCCAAGATGGTTACCCAAGACGCCAAGTCGTACTAAACTTGAAAAGCAAATTATGAAAGATGTAGGAGAATAGAAATCTACAAAAAGAAACGAATATAACAAAGAAAAAAATATACACATCAGAATTGAAGAAAAAGCTCAGAGGAAAATACATCTTGCTAACGTGTCCAATCAAATGTTCGAGCGGCTTTCAATGGAAGAAAGAGGGGAAAATGATTGCAAACATTTGATAAATTGAAGGAAACATAAAGCGTTGTTTCCTCTATCAATGCTTCATTGAAACGAGCCATTTGCTCACTGTAGCGTTGTACAATAACAGTTGGTCCAGGTTCCAGCTATTTGAATAAAAAAATTCCCTTCGAATCCAACTTTACACACGAAACTGTTTTTCTCGGTAGATTCATTTTCGGTTGAGGTCTTAAAGATTATCCAGGATCTAGACACGAATTTCCCGGTTTTAGGATTCTCGTCATGAATCAATCCTTTCATCGCCAGTCATTATCCTGTCCAAAACTGACTCTCTGTCTTGTACGAGAAGACAAAGTAAATCTGGGAACCTCAGAACGGCATTTTTTTCTTCACAAATTTCGATTCTTCTCTGTTCACAATTGTCTTATATAACCGTGACCCTAACATTAATCCGGAACTTAATATTAACACTAACCCCAAACACTAACCCTAAACACCAACCCTAAAACCGTGATCAAAAGAAATGTTGCTGTTCTGAGGTCCCCAGACAAACATAGTCCAGTGACATCTAACCCAGAAATGTTTTGAATTTAACGCGGGAAAAATAACCATTGACAAGAAAATTGTTTAAATGCTGATCGATATTCGTTTCCGTAAGTACACGTGGAACGTATTTACCTACTTTCGGGAATGTCTCTAACGCTTGTAAACGTAACACTCCAGTGGACTGATTGCACAGAAAACATCAACCCTTCTAATATCTACTTAACCCTTTATAGGGCACCCCTAAAACTATTTTAGATATCAAAACAACCTTTTTGTATGTTAAACTAGACCTAATTACAATATATTTTCAGTTGCAAGCTTTCTGAAAAATGTTTGTTTATGAAATGATAATATATGGTGCCTCCACCCAAAAGTGACCAAAAATAGAAAATAGAAAAAAATTAAAAATTAAAGTAGAAAGTTAAATAAAGCATAGAATTAAAGAATAACATTCAATATGATGAATATATATACAAGAATTCATATTAACAAAGAAATAACACCTCCGGGTGATTTTAAAGTTGTATTGCTCGAGCCAAAAACAGGCTATTATAATGGGGTGTGATATGCCTCCAAACAGTCTCTGTCTTTGTTCAAGCAAAGTTTGCAAACCAGGGTTAATATTGAACAACAGATTTCCCTTTTTTTTCTCTAAAATCGCTTAAAAATCAGAAAGGCAATTTAAACAACGTATGGCAAATTCGGCCTCATAATATAATGTCATCATCTCGCATCTTTGCTAAAGAATCTTTAAAAATCCAAGATTTATTTCACAGATTAAATCACACAGTGCTATTTTACCGATACCTTGAGTGATAACAGAGGATTCCATGCCTTTCCCAAGGGAATTAGTGCGAAATAAACATATACTCAGCCAGAGTTAGAACTCGGCTCTCCATGTTCATTCTTCGAGTCGTTAACCACTCTGCAATCCCGTACCCCCTCGTTCAGATGTGGCACTCGATAAATACAAACGATTTATTCATTTGAGTTTTCTTTATAACAAAAAGAAAAGAAGATATCGTTTATTCTTTGTATTCTAAAATGGCTAAAAAAGATCAGGCAATTCCAACAATATATGGCAAATTCTGACTCATAAAAGAATGTCATCATCTCGTGTGTTTGCTATAAAATAGAATTGTTGTTACGAAAACAAAACCTAACAAAAACACAGCCAAGCTGGTTACCCAAGACACCAAGCATGACTAAGTTTGAAAAACAAATTACGAAAGATTAAGGAGAATAAACATCTACAAAAATATAACAAAGAAAGAACTATGCACTTCAGAACTGAAGAAAAAGCTAAGAGGAAAAATCGTCTTGCTAACGTGTTCCATCAGATTATCGAGCCGCTTTCAAAGCAAACATTTGATTAATTGGGGGAAACATAACAAGTTATTTCCACTACCAATGCTTCATTGAAACGAGCCATTTGCTCACTGTAGTGTTGTACAATAACAGTTGGTCTAGTTTCCAGCTATTCAAAAAAAAGGACTCCCGTTGAATCCAACTGAAAACCGTGGATTCGGTTTAGGCTGAGATGTTAAAGAGTATCGTGGATCTAGCCTCGAATTTCTTCGTTTTGGATTCTTGCAATGGATCCATTTTCTCATCGACAGTGATTATCCTGTCCAGAAATGACTTTCTGTATCGTACAAGAAGACAGAGTAAATGGCGAGTGTTACCTTTTCCGCGTTAAATTAAGATTAGTGTTAGATTTCGCTACACAGTGTTTGTCCCAGATCGGCATGGTTTCTTTCCCTATTCACAATTGATTACATAACATTTACCCTAACTCTAATTCTACCACTAACCCTGAACTTAAACCTAAGACTAACTCTAAACACTAGCCCTAAACACTAACACTAAACACTAATTCTAACACTAGCCTCTAACGCTAAACACTAACCCTAAACCGTTTTGGATTCTTGGCCTAAATCCATTTTCTTATCGACAGTGATTATCTTGTCCCAAAATGATTTTCTGTCTCGAACAAGAAGACATCATAAAAATGTTAAATGCTGACCGATGTTCGTTTCCATAAGGCCCTGTGGAACCTATTTTGCTACATCCTGGAATTTGAGTAGGTTGGAAGGGTTTATAAGAATGGAAGGTTAGAGAGAGTGGGCGAAGAACGAGAAATATTTTATCTTTTTTACGTCACATTACGTCATATTATTCCTTTTTTCAAATCAATTCTCGAGATAAAAAATAGAAAGTACACGAAAGAAAGAGAGATAGAAAGCAGACTATACAGTGTGTATAACTAATGTACACACTTCAGAAAGATTAAGACAAGCGTGTTACGTTTCAAACATATTTATTATCATGAAGATAAACCTCTATGCATTTCGTCACTTCAGACAAATGAAAATATCCATGTTGGATAGTAGAAATGAAATCCATTTCTACTATCCTGCATGGATATTTGCATTTGTCTGCGATGTTCAAATTTGTTCTGATGAAGTCGCTCACAGCGACGAAATGCATAAAGGTTTATCTTCATGATAATAAAGATGTTTGAGACGTAACACGCTTTTCTCAATCTTTCTTTTCCACATTGTCTAATCACATCTACCATTCTAACGGATTTCCTTACATCCACATAACAAACATATAAATAGTTATAACTATTTCATTTCCTAATAAATTATATTGCATTCTGGAGGATAATTTCTGTTTTACTTTTGAGCAAATAATTATTTATTGTTGTTTCGGACATTGTAACGGGGATTAACTTGAAAAATCAATTGGAAACAAATAGTTTTATTACAGAAACAAATGGTGACAAATGCTGTCAAAAGTATGTTCTTTATCTTGTTTTCTTCTAAGATAGCTCAAAAATCGGAAAAGCAATTTCAACTATTTATGGCAAATTCTGACTCATAATAGAATGTTATCATCTCGCGTGTTTGCTAAAAAATAGAAAAATCAGAGATTTAGATT
This sequence comes from Architeuthis dux, assembly GCA_006491835.1. Lineage (NCBI taxonomy): Eukaryota > Metazoa > Mollusca > Cephalopoda > Oegopsida > Architeuthidae > Architeuthis > Architeuthis dux. The sequence continues at coordinate 186,582 of VCCN01002067.1, forward strand.
GGAGATTAGGAACGTTGTTACGAAAGAAAATCAAGAAAAAGAAATCGAGTTATTTACACAAAATGCCAAACAGCACTAAGTTTGAAAAACAAATTACGAATGAAGGTAAAGAATAAAATACTACAAAAAGAACCGGCCTGAAAGAAAAATGAACGAATCATATCTGACTAAAAAAGCTAAAAGGCAAATATATCTTATTAGCCTGCACCGTCAAATATTCAATTGGCTTTCAGTGGAAGAAAAGGAGAAAGTTTTTGCAGACATTTGTTAAAGTGAGGGAACCACTGTTTCGCCTCCCAATGCTTCATTCAAACGAGCCATTTGCTCACTGTAGCTTTGTGTAATAACAGTTGGTCCAGGTCCCAATAATTTGAAACAAAGAATCCCCTCAAATCCAACTTCATACAGGAAAAGGTTTTCTTGGTAGATTCAATTTAGGTTGAAATTATCCTGGATCTAGACACACATTACTTCGCTTTGGGATTCTCGTCATTAATCGATTTTTACATAGCCAGTGATTATCCTGCCCCAAAATAACTTTGTCGTAAAAGAAGACAAATTAAGAGGCGATTGTTACCTTTTCCGCGTTAAATTCAAAATATTTCCGCGTTAGATTTCGCTGCACTATGTTTGTCTGGGTACCTCAGATCGGCAAATTCTCTTCACAAATTTCGAATTTTTCTCTGTTCAAAATTGACTTATATAATCATTACCCTAACCATAACCCTAACACTAAGCCTGAACTTAGCCCTAACACTAACCCTCACGACTAACACGAACACTAACCTAAACACTAACCCTAAACACTAACCCCAAACAAAAACACTAAACATAACACTAAACACTAGCCCTAAAACTGTGACCAGAGGAAATTTAAAGACGCCGTTCTGAGGTCCCTAGACAAAGATAGTGGAGAAACAATAAAAATGGCCAAGTAAACTGTGTTAGATGCTGACAGATATTCGTTTCCATAAGTTCATGTGGAACCTATTTTCGCGAATTTCCTCTACCAATGCTGCATTCAAACGAGCCATTTGCTCACTGTAGCGTTGTACAATAACAGTTGGTCCAGGTTCCAGCTATCCGAAACAAAGAAGTCCCCTTGAATACAACTTTACACGAAAACTTTCTGATTTTCCTAGGGCTTGTAAACAACATACCCCAGTGGACCGATCGTACCAGCAATACAAACCTGAGTAAATTGTAAAGGCACTTCTAAGATCTCCTTAATATTGAGCCAAAGATTATGTCCTTTTTTAATTCTAAAATGGCTAAAAAATCAGGAAGGCAATTTCAACAAATTATGGCTGATGCTGATTCATAGTAGAAGGTCACCGTCTCACGTGTTTGTTAAAAATATCAAATACAAGATTTAGTTTTGAGTTTAAGAAAAGCTTACAAAAGAAGAACCTATAAAAACAGCCGAGATAGTTACCTTAAACATCGAGCCGCACTAAGTTTGAAAAGCAAATTATGAAGAAGGAGAATAAAAATCGACAAAAATGGCCTATAAGCCATGACAACAGCATACAAATCAGAAGGGGAAAAAGCTAAGAACAAAATCTATCTTGTTAAGGTGTCCCATCATATCTTTGAGCGGCGTCCAATTGAAGAAAGAAATGTTAGAATTACCACAGACATTCAACATCTGAAGAATTGAGGGAACCATTAAAAAAGTGAACGGTTTTGATTCGAATAAAGATAGGTCTGGTTAGTCAATCTATAGAAAGCGGCATGCGACCAATGTCTTTTGGCAGCATGCCGTGTTGGGG
>VCCN01002067.1:819375-829700 GCA_006491835.1 Architeuthis dux
AGATAGATAGATAGATAGATAGATAGATAGATAATGAGCAGGGGGTAAAGAGTCGAAGAATAAGAAAAAAAGAAGACGTGTACAATGAATAAGCACAATGCTTTTAATGCCCAGACCGCAATGACTCAAATCTCATCTCAATCAGATTTCTCTCTTTTCCTGGCCTGATAGCTGAGCCACTCGACGGCATCTATACACATTCATTCGACTTTCCCTTAACGTGCGAGTAACACTTTGGTTTCCTTCTCGTTCCTCAGAGAAATGATTGGCTCTTTTGATTACACAGTCACTTTGTTTGTGCATAAGACACGTGTCGGTCACGCCATTAGGACAACATGATCAGAGATCAGATAGCGAGTTCACATCATCAGGAGGCGCCAGCGGTATAGCGGTTAACGAGCCGAACAATTGAATCGACGAGCCGAGTTCAAATTGTTCACGTTCACTTCGCACTAATGCCCTTTGGAAAGGTATGAATCCACCACTTCTCACACAGCTATGGTTAAAACAGCTGCGTAGACTAGGCCCTCTATCCTTGGGAAGACAAGCAGTCTAGGAGAACGATATCTCTGATTCCAAACCAGGGAGTGGGGCCCCTTTAAGGAAGTCGGGTGCCAAATTATACGTTTTTTTCCGGCAGCTCCTGCAACCAAGGTGATGCTAAATGTATCCGCTTTCGTGTGTTGTATAGTGCCTTCGTCCTCGGGAGCAAAATCGTGAACTTGAACAATCAAAAAGGATGACTCGAAAGTTGTTTCATAACATACATTTTGTCGACCGGAGAATGAAGAGTGGGTGAGAGATAAGGGTGCCGAGAGACAGTTCCCAACAGGGGAACTCGGCCTTGTGCATTTCCAGCCCTAGGCGGTCTGCCTGTTTGTTCTGTGTTTTTCAACGTCTCTTAGCTTCCTTTGTTAGGTTTGAACGCTCACGCTGGTGTCGTTTCCGGTGTCTACATCCTGTTTTTGGACACCTACGCATCTGCTAAGGTGACCGGGTCAGTTACACTTCCGCCCAGGTGTTTAGCCCCGAAATAACCTTTTTCGTGGTAGTATATCATAACACGTGTACACACACACCCGCTTTCCTTAACATCATAAAGATGCCCTCCTCTTTTGTACCCTCTTTTCGCTTCCCATACGAATTATTGGGCCGAATATCTTTACCTCTGTTGTTTTCAGCGTAGCATGTTCCACATGTTGCTCGGCTCTTGGATAAGGCTCTTATCTGTTGTTTTCAGCGTAGCATGTTCCACATGTTGCTCGGCTCTTTTAGTGTTGTCTGAATTTCTATTTCAGCAAACTAAGATTTTAAATGCTGATTTTCAAGGCAGACAGTTTTTCCACGTTCAGGTGATTGGCGCAACAAAATCTTCCTACGTCAATTCACCCACACAATTTGTTTTTGTTCTATACTAAATTAAATAAATATGAAAAAGTTTACAAAACAGATATCTAGAACACCACTTTTTAGTAAATTTGACTATTTTTTACCTTCATCCTAATTTTAGTTAATTTATACAACTTATTAATTCGGGCCTGGTATAAAAACAACTAAAATTAGGATGAAGGTAAAAACTAGCCAAATTTAATAAAAGTGGTGTGTTACAATACTTCATCCAATAATAAGCGGTCTAAATTAATAAGTTGTATAAAAACAACTAACATTAGGATGAAGGTAAAAACTAGCCAAATTGAATAAAAGTGGTGTGTTACAATACTTCATCCAATAATAAGCGGACTAAATTAATAAGTTGTATAAAAACAACTAAAATTAGGATGAAGGTAAAAACTAGCAAAATTTAATAAAGGTGGTGTGTTACAATACTTCATCCAATAATAAGCGGACTAAATTAATAAGTTGTATAAAAACAACTAAAATTAGGATGAAGGTGTGTTACAATACTTCATCCAATGATAATAAAGATGATATTAGATATGACAATGTGGGAAGAAACTTAAATTGTTTGTAAAAACGAACAGGTTTCGCCAAGTATAGGCTTTGTCAGAATGAATGGGAATACACAGTGTATCAGATTCTTATAGGGAATGTACTAACTGGCAAAGCCGATTTCCTTTCGAAATATTTCTTGCAATAGACCAATCTCACAGAAGATGTGTCTTCGAGAACGTTGACGTTTCTACGTCTGCTGAGTAGAATTTTCAGCCTTGCTAAATTAAGCTGCGTGTTAGGCTGAAATCTTGTGACTGTTAGAAACCGTCAAGCCAAACTATCACCAAAACTCTCCACATAGGTTTCTTCAGTTTTCAAGTTGGTCAGTCCGGCTGACTATGTATTGTCGAAAATAATTTTATAACCGAGTAACGGTTTCCAACGGGGAAGAGGGGGGGTGCTAGGCACGAAGGAATAAATATTTCCCCTGGAAGAGGTCAGGAAGGAAAAAGGCAGAAAAGTCTCTTACCTTGTCGTTGACAGGGGTGCATAATAACAGAAGGTTTGCAAAACATTTGGTGCTTTCGCGACGCGGACCGTCTTAGGCCTCGTCTGCTAAATCTGATGACTGGGTAACGAAGTAAAACTTCCTGTCACAGAGATTGGCCGTATCCTGGTATGAACGGGGCGACGCCTCAATAGCGAAGTACGGTCGAACAAAAAACCTCAGCATCTTCTCTCGTCAGTGTCCTGCATAAAAAGGATTCAAAATCATAATTTTGCCGCGTTTTTGGCACTTCCGTTTGTCCTGCGCAGAGCTCTGTTCCGTTACCAGCAACTTGAGATCTATAAATACGAAGTCACGTGCATTTATACTTTTTCCCGTACGTGAGGGGTCCGAGCAATCTCTGCCCTCCCCTCCCGACCTCAATCCATTTATTGTTCACTGTATGTATGCATGTATGTATGTATGAATGCATCACGCGTGCATGCCGCACCAATGGAGCTAGAAGGCTGAGCATTTAAACATATACTCCTTAGTATTTGTTGTTTTTTTTTTAATTCTGCCCTAATTAGGCTTTTAGTGTGAGGTTCAATTTGCAATGTAAGTTTATGCTAAATTGATGCCTTAGTTTGTGTCCGGTAGCATTCACGCTTGTTTTTTTTTGTTGTTGAAAACTCAGACGTTTTTAGTGATCATTGCTCAACACAGGTGAAAGACGTAACTTATTCATCGATAACCCCTTTTCACGATTCTGTAATTGATCACCCCACGCACAGTATGCTGCCAACAGAAGTTGGTCGATTGGGTGATTAACCAGACCCGTTTGATTTTGTTTGATTTTCATAATAATGGATCAGGCCCACGTTTGTGTCCAGTGGTAAGGATATATCAACAATCCAGGAAGGTTTTTCTGGCTTGAAGCAAGCTTTTCCCCCCATGTAATCTGCACATCTTTGTTTTGATTTTCCCAATAAACAATATACGATTAGTAGGGTAAAGAATAGACTTACCCCAGTCCCGCAAAATAGGATCATCACCATCAGCCATTATAAGTTCACTTCTGAACAAAGGCCTTTCCCATCTCCTTCCATGATGACCACAATTGCACTGATCTATGCCGTGTCTTACCAGCAAACGTTTCTATCTCATCCCCCCACCTTGCGCCTGGTCCATTTTTACTGCGTGTACTGTCCCATGGGCACCAATCGGTTAGCCTTTTGCTCCATCTATTGTCATTTCTTCTTGCTAAGTGGCCAGCCCATCTCCATTTTGGTTGCTTAATTATTTGTATAATATCCTTCACCATAGACCTCCCTCGGATCCAGGTTGATATTTTCTTTATCTCTTAGAGTTATCACAAGCATTGTTATTTCCATGGCTCTCTGCAATTCTAAGACTCTTTAATTCAGAAAGCGATCATTAACAACGGTTTAGTAATACATATGTATTTATCGAGCTTAGCTTAACACCACGCCTGGAATGTGAGGCACCCAGTGCGGATCGAACTCTCTTAATTTGCTAACAATTGCTCAAGTGTGAGCTTCACTTGATACTATATAAGTGAAACCTTGTGCAAAGTTTTTCAAAATTTAACAATTATCCAGCTCACTTACTGTTCACTGCTAAACGGTTACCATCCATATCTCTTAAGCCATTGACAGTATCCTTGATGGCTGGATCATCTATAATGTGGATAAGAGCAGTATATATGTTAATCAAAAGCACATTAAAACGTATTTGTTCAGTTGTGTTTATAAAGAATTGTGAATGTGTATTTTCTTAAACTGATATTCGTGACTTTTTCTATTAGAAACCGTCAACCCAAACTGTCAACATGTTTCTTCAGTTTTTAAGTGGGTCTGGCTGGCTATCAAGCTATGTATGTATGTGTCGTGTGTACAGGCACCAATGTCTAGAAAAAACTTTTTTTTTTAAAATTCCCCCACCCCACTCCAAGTAGGTGTTTAGTTAAGGGTTCACTTTGCAATGTAAGTTCATGCTAAATTGGTCCCTTAGTTTGTGTCCGTCAGCATTGTTTTTTTGAAAATTCGGAACGTTTTAGTGATCACTCCCCCAAAAGACTATAGAAGTAACTTATTAATTGATCACCCCTTTTTGCAATTTTGTAATTGATCGCCCCCAACACGACATCCCTGTCAAACGAAGTTGGTCACGTGGCGGTTTGTAGTGAGTGACTATACATACCTGTGTTTCTATCCGTTGGTTCATTCAATATCGTCAGAAATTCTGAAATAATTTCAATGACATTGTGGGGGAGGGTGGTCTATGGGCCAAAGAAAACATTGATTGAATTTTGGGACGGATCCAGTAATTGTTTTCTGATTTTTAATTGAAAAATCTTCATCGATTCAGTTGTTGTGTCGTTGTTTTTTAATTTGCTCGCTGTATTTTTTAATTTGCTCTGTGTATTTCTTAATTTGCTCGCTATTTTTTCTAAATTGCTCGCCTTAGTCTCCAATTTGCTAGTAGTAGTCTTTAATTTGCATGCCGTATTTTTTATTTGCTTACTGTATTTTTTTATTTGGTTGCTATAATTTGTAACTTTTCCGGGAAATGATTCTCACATGGATTTTCCGAAAGCTTGTCTTGTTTGCAGTTAGGCGTATCAACGAATTTAATTTAGCTTTCCCAAAGCGATTTGTTTAATCAGCGTTCGTGGAATTGGTTTTCTAACAATTCACTTTTGCTCTCTCGCAAATGTATTAGATTTTTACTTGTTTTTACTAGAAAGCGTCAACCAAAACTGTCACCAAAACTGTCAACATACGTTTCTTCAGTTTTTAAGTTGGTCTGTATATATGTATTATGCGTACAGACCACGCCAATGGAGCTAGAGTGCTGAATATTTAAACGTTTACTCCTTATAATGTGTAGAGAAAAAAAAACGATTGTTTTGGTTTTTCACACCTCCACAATAGGTTTTGAGTGGGGGATTCAATTTGGAATGTAAGTTTATGCTAAATTGGCCCCTTAGTTTGTGTCCAATCTCATTCAAGTTTGTTTTTCTAAAAGTTCAGACTTTTTAGTAATCACTGCCCAACACAAAGCGAGAGAAGTAACTTATTCATTGATCACACTTTTTTGCAATTTTGTAATTGCTTTTGTAATTGTTCACCCCCAACACGACATGCTGCCAAAAGACATTGTTCGCATGACAGTTTCTATTGCGTGACTAAGCAGACCTCTTCAACCTTTGTACAAGTTAACCTGTTTTGATTTGGCTTATTGTTCATTCGCCAAACCGACCTATTTTCTGTAAGTTTTCTCTCAAATTCGATTATCTCCCCTTGGGATCCTCCTAGAAAATTAATTGATGGCGCCCGTCGTTCTCCTTCTCAACAATTTGGGAAAACAATTTCGTCAATTTCTTTCAGAGATTTGCTACCTCAGCAAATCCCCCCCGCACGTTTATTCGAAGAGAAAAGAATCACTAGTCACTCAATAGAAACAGTCTCGTGATCAACATGATTTGGCAACGTGCCGTGTTGGGGGTGATCAATTAAAAAATTGGAAAAAGGGGGACCAATGAATAAGTTACGCCTTTCGTTGGGCAGTGATCACTAAAGCAAGTCTGAATTTTCAAAAGAATAAGCGTGAATGCTGCCAGACACAAACTAAGGGACCAACGTCTTTTGGCAGCATGTCGTGTTGGGGGTGATCAATTAAAAAAATGGAAAAAGGGGGATCAATGAATAAATTACTTCACTCGCCTTTTGTTGGGCAGTGATCACTAAAGAAAAGTCAGAATTCTCAAGACAAGCGTGAATGCAAACTAACGGACCAATTTAGCATACACTTACATTGCAAATTGAATCCCACACTAAAAACCTATTTGGGCGGATTTCGAAAAAAACAAAAGAACGTTTTTTTCTAGACATAAGTAAATGTTTAAATTTACAGCCCTCTAGCTCCATTGGTGCGGCATTTACGCGTGATATATACATAGAGAGCCAGACTGACAGACAGACCAACTTAAAAACTGAAGAAATATTTGTTGACAGTTTTGTTGACAGTTTTGGTTGAAGGTTTCTAATTAGGGAAAATCATTAGAGAATAAACGCTTCTCACGCTTAAACTATATTGAATCAGATATTTGTCATGCACCAAAATGTCATTAGGTCTTTTTCCTTGGTACACGGTACACTAATTATAGCTATTACACCTCACCGTATCTTTGTTTGTTAAATACATGTCAATGAATAACGGTTAAACACATTTCTGTATCTCGGCTGATATTATCTGATGGAAATAATAATCTAGTGTTAGAGTTAGGGTTACTCAGCCAGGGCAAAGATTAATTTGTGTTGAGAGCTTTTAACTCTTTATTTACATTTATTTAGCAAACAAAGATGTTAGATATTCAAGCAGCCGTGGGCGGGAGTCATAAACAGGATATCGACTGAACCCTGAACCGCAGGTGGTGGCTGGAAAATCAGCGTGGGCGTCGACTGCGGATGTCAGGGACCGGAAGACACACCAGGTGTTCAAAAGTCATAAACAGGATATCGACTGAACCCTGAACCGCAGGTGGTGGCTGGAAAATCAGCGTGGGCGTCGAACCCCATAAAAGCGACACAGCGCCATCAGAGAGAGAGAGAGAGAGAGAGAGAGAGAGAGAGAGAGAGAGAGAGAGAGAGAGAGAGCACATAGCTCGGGACTAACACAAGACCAATGTCCCTGTTAAGAAACGTCTGCCAGCTCTCATTATCTCTCTCCCACTCTTCATTCTCCTACATGGCATGATGTATCTGATGCAATAAAATATATCATGATATTTTTATAAAGTTGGCTATACAACAAAAATACGTTGAGCTGTAATAGCTATAATTATTTAGTGTGGAGGGGACTAAGAAAAGAGACGCAAGGAGTGACCTAGTGTATTGTTCTACTTCATGTCTCATTCAAGGATTTCTCACATTAAATAGCAAACATAAATACGGTATGCTGTAAGAGCTATAATTACTTAGTGTGGTGGGGACTAACAAAAAAGACCCATATCATTTGCTAGAGAAGTAATATTTCATGTAGGTACATATACGTTGTTTGATACAGCCAGACCGCATTGGATACACCGGTACAGCGAGAAAAATAAAAAAATAAAATTTATATCTCACTTACTGGACAGCATGGTCTGCTTCTCTTCAATGGAAGTGAAATGTTCCGCCGAAATTTCTTTATCCCCTGACCACGTGATCTTACCCACATTAGTAGGGTCTTCCACAGATATTAACAAAAACATTTTTTCAAAAGAAATATTTTTACATGGAAGACCAATATATATCATACATTAAAACTTCAAGTATATTTAAATTCGGCTGTTCGTCAGTTGTTTACCATGGTTATACGCAGTTTCGGAGAGATTCAAAACAAATATATATATAGATTCAATTCCAATTTAATAAGAGCAACATGTAATTGTCATATTCGTTCTTGTAGTGAAAGACAATCAGTCAATTTAAATATAAAAAAATGAGTATGTGAACTAAAAAAGCGCGTGTATATGTTAACCTACCATAAAACCATAATTAAATCCTAATTTATTTAATTTACTATATATTAATATATAACCTAAACAAACATTTTGAATTACAATGACGTCATTCTTTCCTTCTTCAATTTCCTCTTTTTTAAAAATATGTCATTTCTTTTCTCTATGAAGAACGTGTTGCCACGGACGACTGCCATCGACTGCCACCGACTGCCATCGACACACGCTGGAAGAGCCAGGCGGTCTCGGGCGGTTCTTCGTGTGGTTGAGCAGCTTTGGAACCTATTCAGAAGATGAGCTTCAATGCTTTCGAAAGATTATATTCTAAAAACTAAAATTAGAATTATGGGGAATGAACAACGATTATAGAGGAATTTATTAACATTTGTTAACGAATAGTGGATTTTTAGGGTTATGTTTTTGTGTTTCTAAATGGTCAGTTATTATGCGCGTGTGTGGTTATCTTTGAATGAAGGAGTTAGGTAGTGTTTAACTTGCTTCAAATGGATTATGGTAATGTTAATTAATTGACTATGGTGATGTTTATTGATCGATAATCTATATTGTTTAAGTATTAATTTTGATAAGTGGGGAGGTATGTTGAAAATAGGTAAAGAATTTGGCACGAATTGAAATAACTTCTGTTTACCTTTTTTATAAATGGGTGGCCTTGTCAGAAGGTAACGATATTTCGATAAAAATGTATTTTCCGATCTCCAAAGAAGTTTAGAACTTACGAAATCATGGTAAATAAAAAATACTAATACTCGCCTATATATCTTATCCAATCATTCCCATCGCTTAAGACGGAACAAGTGCTAATAGGCGAATGATAACGATGGAAAAGGGTCGCGAAAAGGCAATTGATAAAACCCTAAAGTGTGCAGAGAAGATGTCATATGACGCCTGCAAAGAAGATATCACATGACGCCTGCAAAGAAGATCTGATTGAACTTGATTAAGACGTAATCAAAATGCGTGTTGGTGACGTGTGTGATATCAAGTAAAGGATGAGAGAGATTAATTAGATTAAATGAAGAACAGGTCTGGTAACCACTCAATAGAAACCGTCACATGACCAACGTATTTTGGCAGCATGCCGTGTTGGGGGTGATGAGTTTTTTAAAATTGAAAAAAAGGGGTTATCAATGAATAAGTTACTTCTCTCGCCTTTTGTTGGGCGGTGATTATTAGAAACAGTCTGAATTTTCACAAAAAAACCAAGTGTGAATTTTGCCGGACCAAACTAAGGGACAATTTAGCATAAACTTAAATTGTAAATTGAAACCCCCAGTAAAAACCTATTTTCGGAAGGAATTATCAAAAGATTTTTTAAATGTTTTTTCTAGACATAATAAAGAGTGAATGTCTAAATGTTCATCCCTCTAGCTGCGTTGGTGCAACTTGTATGCGCGACACATACATAGATAAATATCCAGCCAGACTCACGTGAAAACTGAAGAAACCTATGTTGACAGTTTTGGTGCCAGTTTTGGTTGACGGTTTCTAATAGCCAGCCAGCCCAACTTAAACACTGAAGAAACCTATTTTTCCGTTTTTTTTTAAATTCTGATTAGATGAAGTATTACAAATCATTTATATTTTAAATCTCTATGACTACTTTTAACATTCATCTTAATTTTATTAGTCGTTTTTAGATGAAGTATTATAAATCATTAATATTTTAAAATTTTATGACTACTTTTTAACTTCATCTTAATTTTATTAGTTGCTTTTTGATGAAGTAATCATTAATATTTTAATTTGTTATGACATTTTACCTTCGTCTTAATGAAGCAACTATAAAATTAAGATGAAGGCCTCCTGAAAAATGAAAAATATTAATGATTTATACTTCATCAAAAAGCAACTAATAACATTAAGTTGAAGGTAAAAAGTAGCCATACAGATTTAAAATATTAATGTTTATAATAATTTATCTAATAAAAACAAACGTAAAAATAGGTTTCTTCAGTTTTTAATATGGGCTGGCTAAATATTAATGAAGAAACCTATGATGACAGTTTTGATCGACGGTTTCTTAAAATATAAAACCTCTGAGAACAACACCATCGACTTAACTCAGAAAGTCTAATTAACCCATTATCTGCGGATGCTGGAAATTCCATCATTTCAGATCTATGTCTAACTAAATTTTCGTTTTATTGTGATTGATGGCAACTCAGTTCAATCTGTGAGTCAGGGCTTTTATCTTGCAATCGATTATTTGCAATAGGCAACAATGGATTTTCTTGCAATGCACAAGGGCTTTTATCTTGCAATGGATAACTATTACACTTGCCACCTTCTGTCGCTATTGGGTTGAGACTTAATCAAATTGCCTTGTGGTGACGTGAGAGATATCTAGTCCAAATTTTGAAGAAAGTGCCATATTTGGTCCAGCTGCCAAGAGAGAAA
>VCCN01002070.1:31121-50381 GCA_006491835.1 Architeuthis dux
TGTTCAAATGGCCACTCTAGGGGAGAGGATGTTAAAGTGATCAGTAATATTTTTTCTGAGAGAAAGAAGCAAGTGTTTAGTTGTTTAATGACTATCTGAGATTTGATATTACAAGACATAGATTATGAAATCAATGAATCGTTTCAATTGATTGAATATTATACGTTTATAAGCTGAAATCATTAGAAAATAACTCGTTAGCATGGCATGACTTACCTCCCCTTAATAAAGCTGACTTTGGTACAAATTCTCAGGGCTTTAAAACGTTTGAGTTTTTTTCCCCCACATTCTTTCACAAACTGTCATTTTACCTTCTCTAAAATCAAACAAATTTTCAGCCTGCCCTGAATGTTTGGGAAAATGATTCATAATGGATTTATTGATATTTAAGGGAAAATAATATTTTTTCATGCCTTATTGACTTTTGTAATTCATATTTTTATAAAACAGATTTAAATGTTTAGGAGAAGCAAATTATTGAACTCTATGAGTGAAATCATAGGTCGGGGTCAAAAGTCAGATAGGAAAAATGTTGAATAATATAAAACATTGTACAGGAAAGTTATAGAGATATCACAAATTTGTTGAAAAAAGAAAAGAGGCTTCAGTCCAGCACATCGAATATTAGACATAACCCTTTGTCTGACAAATTTTCTCCATAAGAAGATTCTGACTTCTAAAGTACTTTGTCCTACTGTCATCAACCTCCAGGAGTTTCCCAAGCTCCTGGGGTCAGATCCCATCCCTGTACCCACCCCCCAAAAATCCACGAGGCTTGTGACAAGTTATTGGCAACACATATCTCTTCAGTTTTTATTTACAAAAAAAGAAATAGAAGTAGAAAAAATCTTCTTGTTAATCCATTTTCTTTCTTTTCATTTGAAAACAATTCAGTGAATTCTTCGCGGCCAGAGCAGCCAGAAGCACCCAGAAGTTTGTCTGCACCCAAATTGTCAGAGTTAGTCTTCAAAATCCTACAAAAATAAGCAAAAATCTCACTGGCTACTGGTCTTGTACCTCTCTCCCTAACTCATGTGTCTTTTTCCTCAGGCTTTATATCATGAGAACACCAATTCAAGAGAAATGTGTTACACTCGATTGTTTCAACAATACACCCTTCATGAATGCATAAAACGAAAAATTAAGAAAAAAAATATTTTACACATGCAGATATACATATTTGAAACAATCCAGTATAGCAGATTCATTTCTATTCCACTGCTTTTCAATATAAAAACAGTTATTATTAAATTCTTTTTGATGTTTATATAAATACTATTTGATGTCGACAAAATTCTGAACAGTTTCTGCAACCCTTGACCAGAAGAGTTTTTTTTTTTTTAAAGACCATTTTTTGTTTAAAGATAATATTTTTAACTGATGATTTTCACTAAAAGAAAAAAAAAAAATTGCTTTTCAAATTACAAAATTCTAAAATATTTTCGTTCATGACACCGGTTTCAAAAAAAAAAAAATAAAGTTAAATAATAATTTTAATAAGTACCAGAGTGAAGGGTGATTTCTTTTTTAGGAGAACCCTGCCCTCACAGTTCCAAATTTCAAAGTAAAAAAAAAAAAAGAATCAATTGCATGAATATAAAATAAGAAAATCTTTTGAAAATTTAAGACATCTCAAGGTGTCACCACTGACAGAAAATTGTTTTTTTTTTTGTTTTTTGGGGGGAAATATAGCCTGGAAGTCGTGAGGTAAAAGGTCAAATTGTACTTAGAATTCAGGTGCAACATAAATATCTTTTTTATGTTATTGATGGTGTTTTTTTTCGTCTTCTTTCATTTCATGATGCCCCATTTCCCAGCAACTCAAATCTTTTCAATCTCTATCAAGACCAAAACCAACAATTGTGGGTCTTGATTTAAGGGCCAGAGTAATAATAATAAAAAAAAAAATTAAAAAAACATTACGGCCCATTCCTACCCAACACCCTCCCCATAAATTCTAAAAGATTCATTTTTTCTTTTCCTTATATTTTAGCAGTTTATATGAAGTAGCTTCCATATCAAATTTGTTCTGCTCTGTACAACAAATACTGACTTGAGGCATAAAAGTCATTCATTTGTGTCTTAAAAAAGAAAACATTAAAAACCATCAGCAAACGATAAGCCTTGTAATATTGGAAGAGGTACTCAGTCTTCTCGTGTCAAAGGATTATTTCATTTCCACTTTTAGGTTTTCTTTAGTTACAAGGAAATTTTAAAACTTTTAACCCTGTTATTCAAAAGATTTGAAACTTCATTTTCCTTTCTTTTTTAAAAAATTATTTATCTCAATGTTTGTATTAAAACTTCCATATCAAACGAGATAAAAATGCAAGACAAATAGAGAGAGAGAGAAAGAAAGAGATTTTTCATTTTTAGAAATTTTGAAGATCTTTCTGGAAAAAACTTTTTTTTTTTATACAAAAATCATTCTTTTGAGAAAAATCTTTGTTTAAAAAAAATTTTTTTACTTATTTTTTTAATCTAAAAATTTTATTAGAAAAACAGTTTCTATTTTATTCTCATAAAAGTCATTCTTGTTTTGTTGAATGCTTTTTTTCTCTTTCTTCTAATATTTCTCCTTTCTTTCCTCTCTTTCTCTTTTTTTTTTTTAAATGGAAAAAATTCAACTGTTTTCCATTTTTATGTCCCCCTCCCCATCAATTGAATTTGAATTCTGAATCTCAATTCCGGTCAGAACTAATACTAAATTTCTGTAAGCTCTCAGTGTCAATGGCCGGACTTTCTGGCTTGAGTGTGTCATCGGAAACAGCAGTGGCCATTGGCTGATCCATATCAAAGGTCAGCTCATCTAAGAACGTATCCTGAATTCCAGATGCTGTCTCCTCAGAGTCAACACTCTCATGACTTGTGGTTGACCAGTTGCGTGACTTTCGATAGTTGAGGTGGGGTGGCACACCACCCTCACCACTGTCAACAAAAACGGGCAAGACTTGTTGATTATTATTTGATGTACTTGTGTTACTGCTGTTGCTCGGATGTTCTTCAAGGTCAGTGCTTTCGCCACTGGCCGTTGACCAGAAGCGAGGCCGACCACTGCTACCACTGCTGCGGTCAGCCTCTATGCCCTCTGACGACGAACCCCCGCCAAATAAGGCTTGCTGCTTCTGTTGTTGACTGCTACTGCTGCCTCCGTTGGTATGCTCCGACTCGATGCTGTCTGCGCTGGAAACGGAGCATGCACGTGCCGACTGGTCAGGTGAATCTGTTGCATCTCCACTCGACAGCGAGCCTTTTGGCGTAGGGGTAGTACCAGCTGAAGTCGTGTCTGGTTCCTCTTTGCCCTGGAAGGGAGGGTACTTCTTTTTTGAAGAACGCTTCAGGTGGATGCGCATGTGTCGTGTAATCATGTCCCTTCGGCAGGCAGCGTAGGGACACTGTGGACATTTGTATGGTTTTTCCCCAGTGTGAGTTCTCTGATGTGTGTTCAGGTGGTCACTGCGGCTAAACACTTGGCCACAGATACGGCACTCATAAGGCTTGAGCCCTGTGTGCAAACGCATATGTCGGGTCAGCATATCGCTACGGGAGAAAGCACGGTGACACACCTTGCAATAGTGTACTTTGTTGTTGTCTCCCGTGCGCACCGTCTCCGTGGGGAGATGCTTGGCCATGTGTTTGGTCAAGTTGTCATACGAGGGAAACACCTGGCCACAGACAGGACACAGGTACGTTATATCTGAGTCGGACAAGGCGCGTCGTTCTCGGGGATCCTCACTACTTCCGCTACTACTTAGGGGACTGTATGGGTGTCGGCTACCAGCGCCTGAAGAAGGGGGTTGGGATGGAGACAAGGGTAGCGGACTGCTGGGGTAGAATGCTCGGGGTGAGACTGGGAGTCGTTTGAAGTCGGACAAACCGGCAACCATTGAAGGTCGAGGTGGGAATGTGAAATGGTAGCTGGGAGAGCGTGGACTAGGTGAAACGATCTCTGGATCTGAGAGAGTGCCTTCCAAAGGCGAAGGCAGGTTGAAATTGAATACGTGTCCACCTTCAGGCACAGAGCAAAGAGGTGACCTTGGAGAGAGAAGGTGCTTTGAATAAAAGGGCGGGGATCTAATGTATGACGAGGGAGACAATGTGTATGGTTCGGGCGGAGGGGGGCACATGATTTCAGATATGGACATGGGCGGGCCCTTCGAAGGGGACGTGTCATATGTCCGACTCGACAGGTCTAATGGCTCACGTTGAAGTCCAGTAGAGGAAGAGGAGGAGGAGGAGGAAGAGGAATTTGATGATTGCGGCTGTTCACCAGCCGAACCAAGTGAGTCCTTTTTTGACTTGGGGTCAGCAGTTGAAGATTTGTTGTTATTGTCTTCCGGATTTTCAGCAGGCATGAACACGTCATTATTGTCCTTGGCATCACTTTCATTCATGTCCATTTGCGAGCCACCATTGTCATCTTCAATACTTGATAGGTAGCGGGCCTGCAAAATCTTTTTGAAGCTTGCATGGCGTGGCTTTGTCTTGTCCTGCACCCGACTGCCATCATCGTCAGTCCGCCACTGGACACCCGATTCGGTTCGATTTGGTGACCGATCAGAATCTGACGATCTGGTTTCAATCCTTGCCGACTCTGTTATTCCAATCCGAAGCAATTTGGGAGAAGTTTCTGCAGATATTCTGTCACGCCATTTGAAACGGGAAGGAGACTGTGGTGATAGGCCTTGGTAATCCTCCAGCTCGTGTTCTTTAGCAGGTGAGGGTTCTCGACTGCTAGCCCCACCACCACTGTCCTCGGACACATCGCTAACATCAGAATAGGTGCAGCCTTGCAAATAGCGCACAGGTGAGGGCAACGGTGATTTGGATTTGTAAGTTGGGCTTAGGTTGGCGCCCAGTCCTTGGTGAGACTCTAAGAACTGTTGCTGTCTCTGCTGCTGTGTGGTGAGAGAGTCTGGACATTCAGCCAACGGATCTCCGACCCTCCAAGGACGAAAGCAACCAATGTCTGGAGGATATTCTAGGCTCGGAGGAGGCTGCTGCCTATAAAGTGCTCGACTAATTTTGGGCTTTAAATGTCGACTTGATTCTGTGTTCGCATACTGAACTGACAGCTTATTTGGCCCTGCCATTTCTTGACCATTATTTTGTAAGGTGGCACCAGTCTTAGGGTCTGCACAGGTCTGGCTACCACCGCCAGGTCCATTGTTATTATTGTTATTGCCACTTCCCAAAATGTTACTTTGATCAGATCTCTGTTCCCTGAGCCCCTCAGGTGGAACAGTGACCATCAGTGTTGACCCAGTGAAGGCTGGACTGCTCACATGCTCCCCGCCAGCTTTGCCCATATTTCCAAGCATGGTTAGAGAGCGTTCACGTTGTTGCAGGAGGAGGAGTAGGGTGGTGTGGATGGTGGTGTAAGGGTACTGCCAAAATAATGCATGACATCAAGTAGTTTGCAAGCCAACACAGTAACATATCTTTTAGTCTGATTTTAACATTTCTGTATGGGCTGAGGTGGTGGCTCAAGAAAAAGGATTCATCTGAAAAATAGCAAGAATTAAATCAATCAATGAATGTCTTGTTTTTAATAAGAAATTAAAAATTTTAAAATGTATCATTCGCAACAATATCATGAAAAATGACAAAATGTGATTTTTTCAGCTGATCAGCTTTGCTTTTCTTTTTTTTTTTTTTACAAACTCTACAAATATCAAAGAGAATCTATTCATTCATTTCTGATCAAAATTTTAATCATACAAAAACTCAAGCAAAACTTATACTTTTATTGTACCATTTACTTTTTAACTTTTCAAGATTCAAATGCAAATCTCTTAAACCTTACCGGAGCCTTCAACCTGGAGGTTGGGTGGAATCTAAAATTAATTGTGTGTCGAATAAGCACAGCTGCATGACATTGAATTTTAAATTTTTAAAAGTTGCGATAAAAAGCAACTAAAAAAAAATTAAGATGAAAGTAAATAGTCAAAGTAATGATTTACAATACTTTATCTAATATTAATAATAAAAATAATCAAATCTCTTCTTCCCATCCTTGATGTTGTCAACATGACGCTTTGGCCAATCCATTCTCCAGCCCTCGTCAGGTGTATAATTCAAGTGGAGAAATTGGACAAACCTTTCTTTCAGGCAAAGGAAATTGTGGTCATTAATATACCAACCAGAATTATACACCTGACAAGGGCTTCAGCCTTAGTCAGGTGTATAATTCCAGAATGGACTGGTCAAAATGTAGTGGTGACATCAAAAGTTTGAATGTCAATAACTTTTCTCAAAAAGACAATTGCTTGAGTTACTTGTGCTAGAAACATCTTGAATTTCACTGAAATTTATTAAAAAACAGTTTATGATAGTTTGAATTTTAAAAGTTAATGAAATAAAAATTGTTATAGATTCTCCAAAATCTCACTGACCTCAGCTAAAATTCTGTTGGAAATGCAATTTGCAATGTTGGTATTGATAAACAACAAAACAATGCATGAATGAATGACTTATTTGATACAGGATGAAAACATAGATGAGTGGCAAATTGTTATATACAAAGATTTCAAGTTTACACAAGGGGGGCTAAAACAACACTTTGTATCAGAGACTAATAAACATAAATCAATCTTTATTATTATTGGATGAAGTATTGTAATACACTATTTTTATTAAATTTGACTAGTTTTTACCTTCATCCTAATTTTAGTTGCTTTTTATACAACTTATTAATTCAGGCCACTGTTTCTATGGCAATGAATAACAAGGCAATCGGAAATAAAGCGTAAGCCTTTGATGAGAATCAAACTGGTGTAGAGAGTGAGTTTATAAGTGTAAATCAGCTTCCGCTAATCCATAAAGTCTTTGTGGCCGATTGGTAAAAGCAGCTAGGCGTAAACTAGTCTCCCTCTGGCAATGAGGGTGTGAGTTTGATTCTCACAGAAGGCTTACGCGCTGTTATTCGTTGTCATAGAAACAGTGGCCCGAATTAATAAGTTGTATAAAAGCAACTAAAATTAGGATGAAGTTAAAAACTAATAAAAATACTAATAAACATGTTTTTTATGAATCAAAATTACATTATACAGGGTGTTCCAAAAATAACGCCCAATCTATTCCCAACTGTAGTGCCAGTTCTAAGGGAAGCAACTATTTAATGTAATGTAATGTTCAGCACGCCAGTACGCCAAAAAGTACAAGTAAAATTGAAGACTCTTGTTAATCAATTAGAGGAGAATTTCTTTTTCTATTTTGCTTGTTCATCCAATCAATTAGCAAGAGTCTTTAATTTTACTAGTAATCTTTGGCATACTGAACACCTTTAGAACTGGTATTATTGTTAACTTGGGATTATAATAACCATTCATCTGGCTGGATGTGTGAGGTTTCTTCATAGTAAAGGTTTTCAAAAGTGGGTTAAAAACTGACTCCATTTAAATATGATCAATGGCAGAAAAAGGAAACAGCAACGAATGATAAAAACGAAAGAGACAATCCTTGAAAGAGGCGAACATTTCTTTATTCAAACAAGGGTGTAAATTTAGTTAAATGTTTATGTGTGTGTTTTGTATGTAAAAGTCCATTGTCCGCGTATGTGTGTGTAAATATGTAAAAGTCCTTTGTTCCGATATATTTGTTTTAGTGGAGGTTTGCGATCGTGTAAATAAAATGTTTTGGGCTAAAAGTCTTTCATGATGGCAATGTGTACGTGTGAAATGAAGTGTCTTGCTTACAGTGTGTGCCGAATTATTGGCTTGTTAGGAAAATCTGGGTTCTGGGTTCTGGCTTGAGAGCCAAGGGTGGAAAAAGGCTGAGCGAGATTCGGAGCGTCTTTACATGACGGCCACTGGGAAGAAAGAGGCCGATTCAAAATTAGCACCTGTCACATGACTACTTGCTGGCCCCTGATTGGCTGCCGAGGATGTGGGGGTCTAGCTTACCGTGTGTGGAGAGTTCTACTCATCGGAGACAACCCCCCTAGACTTCATTGGTTTTTCATTACAGTGTAGGAATTCCAAATGAAAATGCTGCCTCATAATATATACTTGAATTCACAACTTTCCAGTCAATGTTTATGAGCCCAGAAATGTAACGTTAATTCAATGCTGTGAGATTTGAATAATTGTTCAAATGTCAAGACACTGAAAGGTTGGAGAACTTCAGCTGGGAAGTCTTTAGTTGTCTGTCTATTTATAAAAGTACAATTTTAATACAATACCAAGTCTCCAATAACACAAGTATTTTCACATAAATATAAAAAAATATATCAATTTTTAAAACATTTTTTTATTAAAAAACTTCAAGAGCATATTAGAAGTTACTTACCTTAAATGTTACTGGAAGAAAGTTCCAAGGTTAAATAAAGTGAAAGGCCGGCCACAAAAAGTGCTTGTCTTTGTAGATACTAGTTACCTGCAAAAATTAAGTAGAAATACAAATTTTAAAAAGATAAGAAAATAATGACTGTATTAAATGAATGAGTTATCATTAAAGTCTGAAAAGCAGAATATTCTGAAGTACTGTTCAGTGCCTTAATAAAACCCTAAATCTTAAAAATACTTAAGGGACAGGTCTGGTTAGTCACTTAATAGAAAACATCATCTGACCAACGTCTTTTGGCAGCATGCCATGTTGGGAGTGATCAATTAATTTATATTTATTGAACAAATATTGATTCCCTATGTCAAATTCAAGTGTGCACATACTTTTGTCACAGAAAAAAGATTTGCGCAACAAAGCTTTTTGCACCCACTGACCACAAGAAATTATAGGGAACACTGCTTATGACACATATGTACATAGGTTTATTCAGTATTTAACTGATTCTGGCTGGCTATGTTGACAGTTTTAGTTGACGGTAGTGTGAGGGTTACAGTGCTGCTCTCACAAGCTCTTGAGAATGTTTTCAGTCCCCATTAAAGATTTAAGAAATGTGGCTATTCCCAACAAATATCTACAGACAAGAATTGCAACATTAGAGAAAAGTTGGTTCAGGCTCATTTGAAATGAATAACAGACAAACACAACAGACTTATAATAAACCCAACAAAGGAAAAAAGCAGAGATATGGATAAAATATTCAATTTGGTCAGTTTGCATATAGTTAAAAGTTTTATTAATATTTTTAATTAATACCCATGGCAATAACCTCTTTAAATTTCTAACCCATACACAAAAGACTGTGTAGACTGAAACCTCTTTAAACAAAAAACAAAATATCTCTTTATAAGCACCATTATTCCAATTTGATAAATACTAGAAAAAGGAAAACAAACAAATTCCATGAATGAAATCGGAGTTTAGAATGGTTCTGTACTCATTTCAATAAAACTGATATCAATTCATATTAAACTTGATGTCAGCAATGTACATTTTTCATTGCATCATTGTAAATACAAAACAGCTGGTAATAAATTGATTTCTTCAAATATGGATTTTATCTGATCAAATAGTAATCAATGATTTTGTCATTTTTATATGATGAATTCTATAATCTCTCAGTGTAAGCAAAAATACAAAAGTCTGAGATGAGAACGTCTGTTGAGCAAAGGTTAAATTGCATTGATGATCCACAAAATATTTCGTTTTTAAAAACTAGGAGCATTACCTTTAGTTTTTCATTTGTTCAATTAGAAAATATTTGTCCGAATTTTCTTCAAAGTCACATTGTGAGAAAAGAGTGGTTACAGAAGAGCAAGGCAGAGTATGTCAATGAAGAATATATTAGGAGGAAAAATCATAAGACGAATTAGATATAGATATATTGGTTGTTTTTATATTTAGTAGGATTTAGTGAAAATTGATTTGATGGTATAATTAAGTCCAAATCGTGATAGGCTAAGTAGATCAATCTTAAGTTTTCTTTAATGATGATTAAAAGCAAATCAATAATAATATACACACATTCTCTTGTACGTAAACATGAAAAATTAACTAAAATTATTTTAAAAACATTGTCTGTCATTTTTAACCAAACATGTATCAATAAAATTAAATGGAAGATATTTTTATATCATTAATTTTTTGAGAAAAAGCCCGGAAAATTTGATTCTGTCTTTTAAATTGGAGAAAAATGATTATTTTTGTACACAAAAATATTTACAAAATCCAAAAATCAAAGAAAATACAAAAACAAAAATCAAATTATTAATTAAGCAAAACTTAATTCAAAAGGTTTTCAATTTTTTTTTTATCTGTCGAAAATAAATGAGATCAAAAGTTCTTTAAAATTATCGTTTTGTAATATATCATCAATTAAACCTTCATAAATATTCAATTTTAAAGATAAATTTGAAGAAAAATAAAGTAAACAAATATTCATACCTACAAATTCGTGTTCTTTTCTTGATAAAAGACGAAAAATATTAAAGAATTGAAAAGAGTTTAGCGCTCCATGTTGATTAAAGAAATCAAGGGAAACAACTCACACTACATAAGAGAAATTATTTATTGAGAGTTACTCCCCTTGACAATACGGGTTAACGCATGAGGTGCAGAGTGACCACGGAGAATAGAATAGAATCGGCGAGCCGAGTTCAAACTCCGACTGAGACTGTTTTTCCTTCACTATAATGGCATTGGTAAAGGCATGTATCGATCCCTGCTCCACCCACATCTACGAGTAAATAATAGGGCAGACTGGGCCCTCTAGTTATACTTAGCAACCAGTCTAGTAGACAGACAAGTCTGTTTCCAAATCAGCCTGAGAGGGATGGGCTATCTCACCCTTGACAGACCGATGATGAAATCATCTGTGGTGCCCCAACTGGAAGTACCTGAAAAAAATTCCCCTCTGGACTAAACTCATCTGGAAAATCACAAAAGTTGAAAAGTTCATATTATTTTGTTGCAAGATGGCATTAGGAGTATTTAGTTTATTCAAAAAGATCACTTTATTGTATGGTGACAGTTGTCATATCAATGTGCATTTCTTTTCAAAATTTGTCAAAATTAGCATATTTTTGTTTGTTGATCCTACCATTGAAGATGGAAGTAAATAAGCAACATTTTCAGGATATTATGCTTTTTTTATTTTAAGAAAGATAAAAATGCAGCTCAAACACCCCCCCCAAAAAAAATGTAGATGTTAATATCAAGAGTAATAACTACTGATCAAAGTTACCTCCCTTTTACCGTTAGGTAATTTGTTATTCTGTCTTTCATGATTGTTTTAACACATTTTTGTTCCTGCCACAGAAGAGTTCCACTGTCAATGAGGGGAGGTATCAAGAAGTTTATGAAATTAAGAGTTAAACATAATATCCTTTCAGGTTTACACACCGGTGTTGAAACGAGACAAAAGAAAAGGTTAGATTTCAACTGATGAACAATGTTGGGACATAAACAACAAAGATTAGGATATCAGTTAGAACCAAATGTTGATTCATAAAGACACTTCTATAACCAAAATATTTTGGTCTTTTAAAAAATCTTTGAAAGTAAAAAAATTCAGTAGATTAAAAGAAAAAATCCTTTTTGCAATATGGTCACAAATTAGAAAATTTTTTTTTTTCTTCAACATTATAACTGATTTCTACATTCTAAGAACTAGTCATTTGCATTAGACAAAAGCAATCTACAAAGCAGGCAGAACTAAAATCAAAAAAGGCATTAACACATCTTTTCCCCCCATAAACCAGTGCAAGGTTATTTGGGCACCATGGATGATTTGATCATTGGTGTATCAAGGGCAAGATAGCCAGATGGAGCCTATCTCTCTTCAGACTGGTTTGGAATCAGAGTTGTCCATCACCTAAACTAGTTGCCAAACATAGGTAGAGAGCCCAGTCTGGCCGACTATATACCCTAGCTGGGAGGAGAAGAGATGGATTCATGTATTTCCCAAGGGCATTAGTGTGAAGTGAACATACACTGTCCCAGATGAAGTTTGAACTCTGCTCACCGATTCCATTCTCTGTGCTGTTAACTGCACCTCACACATCCTTACATCTGACAATTATTTATCTGGCTTCATCTTGGACATTTACCACAAAATTTCCTCATATTCAAATTCAAAGGAATTCTTCTGAGCTCAGTCGGTAATGAATTTAAGGCACCAATATATAAAAATGTCTTGAGAGGATGAATAAAACTAAGACCAGCAGACAAGTTGCAGGATTATAACTGCAGGAGTCCTGTTTTAACGCAGGCGTTGGAGTCCAAGAAAGCCAACCGTGTAATAATTGAACCGTGATAACCAACCACCTTATGGCAACTTTAATCTGTCAATTTATTGACTTAGAAAACAAAGTTTATTTGGGTACAAAATAAAATGAATATAAATGTTAATTTTATTTCATTATTATAATAGTCTGATATATATTTTTCTTTAGTTGCTATTCTCCCTCCTCGAACATTCATTTCTGATGTTTGCTTGTTATAGATATAAAACTAATATTATAGACTCAATTGAAGTTTTTACAGTTTATAGTTCATTACCTTGTGTGTACATAAACAAATGCACTCACCGAAAAGTAAATTTGAAAATGTATATATTTATAGGTAATCAATATTTCATTAACAAAGAAACTGTAGTTGTTTATTTTTCAAGTGTAATCTCATCTTTAGAACAGTGTACAAACACCCATCCACCCAAACGCATTCATGAATTCATAAAAGTGATGAAAAATCAACCTGTGACGATTGTAAAAACTAGAAAGCACTCAGAGAGCACATACCTCTGCCAACGCCATTGTCAGTGGAAATAAATGTGCATGGATCCACCACAGAATTTAATCACTTCTTCCTTACCCCATTGCCCACCCTTTCAGAAAATTTAATTCAAATTCCTTGAGAACTTTTGGCGATATTATGTCATGTGGATATATAACTGACTGAGTGGAAGTAAATTGTGCATGGATCCGCTCAAAATTTCATTGAAATTCGTTGAGTACTTTCAGAGATATTGTGTGGACAAACAGACAGATGGAGGCGACCGAATACATATACTACTCTAACTTCATTGGCAGAGGTTAATAAATGTGACTTTATATTTATAGCATTTGACTATTGTAGATAGTAAGGGAAATAATAAGGAAAATAGGCATTTTGTCTTGTTTTGAATGAGATGTAAAATACATTAATATTGATAATGAAAAGCTAAACAAAGCACTTGTGACAGTGCAAGTGTTAGAGTAATGGTCTTGCAAGCCTGTGAATGTACAAAGTTCTCAAAAAATGTAGCCTTTGACTTGTTCAACAAATATCTATTAATTTTAATTTTTTAAGTATTAGTAGTTATACCACATAAAACTGAAATGACCCTACACAATTTTTGTTTGGTTCTCACCTGATCAATAATTTAACCTTTAGCACTGTAGCAAAAAGTTTGTCTGGCCACTGCTGGCGACTCCAATTGTCAAATGATACTGTGTTTGAATTATAAGTTTGTGTTGTCACATCATTTTCAGTCATAAAAGAACAGACACACAAGTTACAGTTAAAAAAAAAAAGAAAAAAGATTATTTCTTTGTTGAAGTAAAACACAGACCAAGGTGTCAAATATGTTCTGAATCCCACTCCGGATTAACGTTAAGCATCATTACACAACTAAACATTCCATATATGATAAATTTAAAGGAGATATCAGTTACAGGCTTTTAAAGTTTCTAAGTGCACAAAATCTTGGCACCCTTGAAAAAGAATGCAGACTGCTAAAAGGTCAAAGCTGGGTTAGATACAGTATGAAGGGTGTTGCTTAACCTTCTTTTCATTACTTAAAGCTTTACTCATATGTATAATGTGTGTGTGTGTATTTAAGAAGGCAAAACTTGGTTCAGTTAGTTAAAGTTTATAAAATGAATGCCACTTTCATGTTAATGTCTTTAGAAAAGGCATGAAACCAACTCAACCAACATGAAAAATAAGGAAGAATGGGATTGGTGAGAAGATGAAAGTGGAAAACCTATAATCCTCATAATTACTTGCCCAGATGATATATGCTATATCCATTGTCAGTTATAATATACAGACTTCAATGCAAAATGTATGAGAAAGAGAAACTCTTAATGTTGTTATCATCACTTTTTGAAATGAGACCAAAAATAAAGCAAGTGAACTTTATTATTAAGTAGTTATTTATTCATCTCCAGATGAGAGCAGAATGTGACACAGAATTGAGTTTGAAGTGGGGGACCCTCACATGTATATGTGAGGGTGGTTCCAGAAATTGTCAAGTTCCATCGGCACTTCCTTTTTTGGGGATGCCTCAGGCATCAGGCAATGAACCTGACCCCTTTAAGTGCAATGGTGAGATGCAGGAGTGGATATTGTATACTTTTGGGGGCAACAGGAAAATCCCAAGCTGCATAAGTATGATTGTTACTTAACAATCAGACACCAAAAGACGTGGAAAGTGGAAAGGGTGAGTCATTAAGAGAAAGTCCATGTGTAGTAGAAGGAGGAGGAGGAGTAGTACATAAAAGGTCAGGGATGGTGAAGGAGGTAATTTGTGATGACTATTATTATTATCATCATGATATGTGATGGTGATTGAAGAGATCTGGTGATTGGCAGGATGAGCAACCAATCAGAAGACTTGCTGGTTACAGACAGACAGGCAACAGAAACCAGCATCACTATTGTATGCATAAAGAGAGGGGAGATGTTACTATGTCAATGGATGATGATGGGTCACAAGATGAGGTCAAGGGTCAGCCCATTTCAAGCACTTCCATGTTCATAATTTGTCACTTTAATTGAGAGTTGACCTGGGAGTCAGAATATGTGGGGTTTGCCTCTCATGTAGGACACGATGGAGAGTGCAAAGAAATAAGCGAGAAAGAATGGGGAAAGAGAATGAGAATGGAAAAAAGAATGAGAACAGAAAAAAGAATGGGAACGAGGAACGAGAGAACGAGGAAAGAGAGCTTGGAAAAAAGAGAGAACGAGGAAAGAGAGCTTGGAAAAAAGAGAGAACGAGGAAAGAGAGATTAGGTGGTTCCTTGTATAGGCTGTTAAATCACACCAAGCACCCTCACCCACTTATGTCTAATCGAAACACCTTGCCCCCTACCCCGACACACTTTATATGTTGGAGACGTAATACGCTTTTCTTAATCTTTCTTTTCCACATTGTCTAATCACATCTACCATTCTGTTGGATTCTCTTACAGCCACACACACACATATATATATATATATATATATACATACACACACATCTGCATATACAATTTTTTATATACACACACACAGTGTGAGAAAGAAGGGTTAGAGATAAGCACACATTTAAAGTAAATAAAATAAAAAAAGAGATAAATAGAATTTTTTAAAAACTGTTTCCTTTTAGAGAAGCCATGATGCCTGTAAGATTAAGGAGAAAATTGGCACAGCGGGAAAAATAAATTAAGCAAAAGGTCAGAGGTCATCACCTTCCTAAAAACTAGATCTAAATTTGAGGTCTGCAGATGTCTATGATTAGTAACCATACTGTACACAGAAATGCACATGCATTGATGTTACCAGATGTATACATGTATAATCACAGTGTTCTACACATGCACATATATCTGTGTGTGTGTTTGTGTGTAAATAGAATATATTTTCTTAATTTCATAAGAATTAACAGTGCCCATTCCAAAGTTGCATGTTTGGAAAGGGCTGGACTTTATGGTGTGTAGTGCAGCCTGCCATAGTTTTTCGTCTGTTGTACGAAACTACGGCTTTAAAGTATTTCAGTTACTTCTCTTCTGTGTTGCCAATTTAGGTAATATCTGTAATCCGTTTTATTTATTTGTATTAGATTTCTCAATAACCTCTGATCCAAACAACTTCAAACTCAACATTGCACTGCCTTGTGTGCTGACTAATATATCTGGCGAATATTAACTTCATACAATGGCCAGTTGTTGAGTAATCGTGCTGCATGCAGAGACAGATTTCTTCAATTGTAGTTAGATATAAAAGTTACCTTATAATAAATAGATCAATGTCACTTGTTTGTTGGTTCCTGTCATGCTAAAGCAAATTGAAAGAGAGGGAAGGGTAAAGCAAAGCTTGTGTCTGTTTGCATATGCTAAAGCACACAGCTATGTGTATGTGTGTTCGCATCTACAACACCACTGCTGCAGTCTCCATAGTAAAACAAATATAGGCATCTCCGATTTTTCATGAATAAAACTGATGTTTTTATGTATCAAAAAAGACATTTGTTTTCTTACCCAATTCTGTTGCCTTATTGTTTTAAAATTATTAAGAAACAGAAAATATGAAGAGTTTTAGAAAATCATAAAATATAAAAATAAATTTTGTTCAAGGTATGCGTTTTTTGGTTCCCAATAAATACAAATATATATTTTAGTATAAACGTATCTTTTATCCACACATAAGTAATACCTTCATTTTTGATGAGTACTATGCTAGTAAATATTTATATTTCAATAGTATAGAAAATATAAATACATACACATCCAAATTAAAAACAATTTATTATTATAAAGCCATGCATGTATATATGCTACCTATTTGATAAAAATATGCTTGTATAATGATGTGATTCAATTAATATTATTTGATTTTCTGTTCAAATTACAGATAGATCAATCTCTGGCTCAACTATTCTACTCCACAAAAAAATATCACCTACAATTTTTTGTATTGTAGTATTGTCAAATATTAATTGCCTACTTATGGGTGTCAAATGAAGAGGTCAGGGAAACATCGTAACAGCTCCTTGTATCAACCACCATGTGCAGATGTTGCCTCCAATGGTTGGGGCATGTTTTGAGGCTCCCCACAACAAGGCCTGTAAATCAAATCATTAAATGGATGCCAATAGGCCAGAGAAAGTGAGGACGGCCCAAGATGAGCTGGCAACAAAGAGTGGAGGAGGACCTCTGACTGGTCAACAGAAGGTGGAATGACACCACCAGACTGGCTAAAGATCATTCACAGTGGAGAGCCTTGACTGCCTCGTGTGTTGCACAATGCAGAAGCTGAGTCTAAATATTGTCAGGAGACTTGAAACAGTTTAACACTTAACATCCTGTTGAAAGTTTTCTAAGTTCAAAGCCCAGCAATGATTGAGCAGAAAATGGCTAAAAATTGTTTGTTTATTCAAATGTTTATAGTGCCTTTACTTGTGGGCATATTGTTGTGAAAATTGGCAGTATTGCAAGAAAGACTTGTGCGGCCTTGTGCATTTTAGGATTTTTGGCCACATTTGTTTAGTGCGGCCTCATGCTCTTTAGGACTTCAAGAGTTAAAGGTCAATACAGTTAAGTGCAAATAATTAATGCTATGCAATTATTTTTTTTTAACTGATTTCGATTTGAGTGACTCTACTTATGTATAGGGCCAGCTCAAGGTACCAGCAACATGGGAAAGCGGCTGGGGCACCAATTGCTAGGGGGCACCTGTCATATGCTTGAGAGTGTAGGAATTTCCAAATGCAAATGGAAAAATAAGAAAATTAATATATTAAACAGAATAAAAACAGACAAAATAAGATCTGAAACTCTGATGCTGTGTCTGAACTGGGGTTTTTTTTTTTTTACCTCATTATTATAAACTTTTTATTTCTATATATTTATTTTTCTCACTGTAAAACATAAAATAAATAAATAATAATATAATTTAAAAAGGTACTGAAGTTCAACTTGCCTGCTTATATAAGCACATTTACAAAATCCTTTGTACAAGACTTGAACTCTATTTATTTAAGAAAGAGTCTACTTGGTGTATAAGATGTATTTCTTACCAGTTCCAATGGTTGGTGTTCTAGCAAAGGCAAAAGCAAAAATTTTGAATGCTGAATTTCAAGGCAAACAATCCATCAAATGGAATTGCAAGAAAAATCATTAAGAATGATTTTGTACCATTTTCTTAAGTTTTCACTTCAGCAAAACATTTACTTTCTCAGGAACCAATAACCGTCCTAGTTTTCTAACTGACCCTCAATGGGTGGTCGATAAATACTGGGTTGACTTTTTCAAATATTTCATCTTATAGAAAGGTCAGCATTCAAAATAACTGGTGCTTTTCTAACCTCCAAACAATTTTTTTCTAGTCTTTCTTTTCGTTTGTATTTTGTTCTTCACAATTCCTCTAAACCTGCGGTATGTTTTGCTGAACCCCTGGGTTCTATACAACCTTTCCAGGGGTTCCACGAAACAAAGTGAAATGTTCGCAATACACCTAATAATTCTTCATTATATAAACGATTCTTTCATGGCTTTCTATTTCTTTTCTATTTGGGTTTATACACATTCGGATAATTCCATACATATGTACACATATATGTAGAAGGGAAAGTTGTTTTGTGAAGGAGTTTCCTAGAAAATCTAATTATTCAAAAGACCACTGCTCTAAATGATTGTTAAATTTGAATTTTTCTCTTTATATTCATAGAGATTTACTAGTATTCTTGTGTGTACAAATCAAGATTAGTGATTGACCATAAAAAATGAAATCAAGCATAACACCTGGGCAGAAATTTTGGTAGATTTTTGGCAAAAGGTGTTGCACTAATTTTGGAGGGTAAATGTAGTGAGTGCTTTCATGCTGAAGCCCAGCCAAAATTTAAAAAAGAAAACACCTGGAAGTTGTTCTATAATGTAGCTCTCAAGGAAGAGTGAAAGACAGAGATAAAAGAAATTTAAACACCAAGTAAAAATAGCATGGTTGATTAAAGAGAAAAAGGTGTAAGAGCCATTGGCAGGTAAGGGGAGGGGGTGCAGGTAGCATTCCTCCAGGGTTGGATGTGGAGGTGTAACTTAATCCAGCCAATTCCCCAATATCAAGAAAAAGGAGGTGGAAAAAAAGAAAAAGAAAAAAGAGCTTGAGGCATTCTTATGTCTCTCTTAAGGAAGGAACACCTGTAACCTTTTGGCCAAAAATAGATCTTCAAGGTCAAGGTGAAGATCAAGGTTAGGACATAATGAGTACACAAGATACCTGGAAAGTATAATCAGCTAACCTCAAGAAAATAATGTAAATATACAATTCTGTGTGTGTGTGCATTCATATATAGATAGCCCATCTACAGTGATGCATATTCTACTGCACTTTCAAGTACGTACACACACACAAGCAATCATTTTATATAATTATATATATATGTATATATGTGTGTGTGTGTGTGCGTGCGTGCGTGTATTTTTTAAAGAAACAATATATTAAAAGTACATAGCACTCAATATTTTAGTGAATAAATCAATAAAACTCGCCTGATGAATTGCATGTGGCAATGAAATGGACTGTCAATATGTAGCGAATCCCATAACAAATATAATATATATATTTGATTAAATACAACATCTTTTTGGTTAATTTTTCTTGTTTACGCACAAGAGAATG